>JZSA01004140.1:0-40181 GCA_000956155.1 Cotesia vestalis | reverse complement strand
GTTCAAAATTTAATTTTCTAAAAAATGATTTTTTTTTTTTTTTAAGAGCAATAATTAAAAAATTCAAGTTTAAATTAACAAAAATCTGAATTATTTTTATAAAAATAAATTATGACAAAAAAAAATTGACATTTAGAAATTTTAAAAAAATAAAAATTCAATTTTTTCGAAGAAATTTATTTGTTAAAAAAAAATTAATAAATTGTCAATTGACAGCTAACTTTAATGTCATATCACTTATTATTATTCAGAAAAAAAAATTCACTTGAGCCAAGAAAATATTATTTTAAATTTTAATTTTTAATTTTAATTCTTACTTTATTTTCTTTTTAATTAATTTTTACATTAACTTTAATTTTAAAATTACGGCGGAAATATTAGTATAAAAAATTATAAGATAATAAAATTTTCTACAAATTTATTCCAAAAATTTTGAAATCAATATTTAAATAATTCAATTAAAAAAAAAAAAAAAAATTATGTCAATATTTTTAAATTAGTATAAAAAATAAAATAATTTTCAAGTGTTCAGAGGACAGCGAGTGCATAAGCAAGCACGGCCCCGACTGGGAGTGCTCTTTGTACGTATTCTGCGGATTCAGATACTCTTGTCGGCCGCACGGAACCTGGTAAACCTTGTAAACAATATTAAATAAAATAAAATAAAATAAAATAACTGTTGATTATTTTTTATCATTCCGAGTTTGCTTGATATAAAACAATAACCTGAAGACGGCGGCGTTGTTGAGTCGGTCTTTGATGTCCCACCAGACGAATAAGATGGTAATGAATATTTCTGTTGGTGGGTACTCGAGTTGCGTGGCTGAGGCTCCCGGTTCTCGGTTCTCGGTTCCCGGTTTGACCACTTTGTATAAATATATCCTCTCTAGTAAGTAATGTCTTCTGTCTTCTGTCTTCTGTCTTCTGTCTACTGTCTACGGCGTTCACTTTACTGCTCAAGAGGGTCTACACAATCAAACAGCAATTTCTGTTTTCTTTTGTCCAAGACATGTTGACGAGTCACAGGGTTAATTAGTCACCTTTTTAAGCTTCTTTATTTAAATTGGATATTGTTACTATCAAAGTGACAATAAGTCTTGGAATATTTATTTTATAAAAAAATAAAATACTAAAATTTTAGCCAGAAAAAAATTTTTATTTCAATTTTTTTCTAGAACATTTTAATAAATATTTATTGGATAAAAATATCATTACTTGACAAAATTGCAATGTCAGTTCTTAATTATTGACATTTTTAAAAATATAAGCTCATCCTGATGTTACACTCATCAAGAGCTTTCATTTGAGTACCCACATGCATTTTTTATATATTTCTTATATATACATATATATAATATATATAAATATATGAAAAATTGATGTGGGTATTCAAATGAAAGCTCTCGATGAGTGTAACATCAGGATGAGCTTATGCAGCCTAAATACTTATAATAAATTGACTGTCCTGGATACGAAATTTTTCTTATTCTCTTAATAATATAAATGAGGTGATATTATATAAGTGATGTGATGTAATATGATGTGCCTTATTGAAAAAAAGCAACAAAAGGAATATAATAATAGGATCTTTTGTCGAACAGTAACAGCCAATTATTGTAATTGTCTGGCGTTAAGACCGAAACACTGAAGCTTACACACAAATTAACGAGCTCACTACATTTGTATAATTGATTTTTATTTAATATAATTTTAAATAGAGGATATTTATTTTCAGAAATTAAATTCTTTGGTAGAAATTAATTTCCGGGTCTTGGTTTACTCCTGGCGCAATCAAGGTTGACACACACGGTGGGAATAAAAAAAAAAAAAAAAAACAAGCAATAGAAAGGATCAAACAAAATAAAATAAAATATGTGTAGGATGTTTGCTACAAAGAAAAAACCAATTGACTTTCAGATACTACGACTGGAAAATTGTAAAATTTTTAGTATTATTATAAACGACAGTGTTTGTACAATGGCGACAGACAGTAATTACAAATTTAGTTTTGTGTTTGACTGTTTTTTAGCACACTGGTGTTTGAATGAGTTAGTAGTTAACTCTTGATAGTCTCTCATCGTTATTTCTATCTAGAGATACCGGATAAACTATAGGTTTTTATAGCGGCGCCAACGCCAGTTAACACCTTACTACTTTTATGGTTATTCTACGAATATTTTTTTCTTTATTGTATTTTAGTTACGTCATTTGCTGAAAAGTTTGCTGGTAGTTCATTCAAACATTCTCTTTTAAAGAGATTGTTTTTTTTTTTGGATTGAAAATTGTTTGTTTATTTTAAATATTTGGTAATTATTTATAATTTCGAATCTACCTATTATTAGCCATAAAAAATAAATTTTTTTTTTCAAGCAGTTGTGTATATTTTTTGAGCCAGAAGTCAGCCGACAATTGTCATTTTTTTTTTTTTCTAAATTGATTCATTATTTAGTTGCGAACAAAAGGAATACAAAACTGTAGCTTGAAACCGTTTCGTCTAATTACAATAATTTTTTTTGGTTGATCTAGAGAGAAATTTTGCTGTCTTTTAGAAGCCACATATTATTTTTTTTTTCTGAATACAGCTTGAAGGCAGCTTAAATTATGTCCATATTATAGCACAATTAATACTGAATGTCGGTAATATAATCTCGATTTTTTTCTCCGATTCACGCGGAAAAATTCAAATGAACTTGACTTAAATTACACTTTTACTTTCAATCAATTTTTTTTTCTTTTTGTGATTAACATTTTATCAACTTTGACAAATTTACAAACAATACGGGCGCTCAAGGCATGCTCATTTGGATTTTCGAAATTTTTTAACTTTTACTCTAGATGTAGACACATGCTAACACGTGATGTGTGCTTACAGTAATTATAAGTACAAACGAGAACCCAGAATAACTTTATTTCATAAAAGACTAATTCCATGGAGTAATTGAATATAAACAAAAATAATAGCCGGAGAATTAGTACCACTGGAGGTCTTTGACGGAAAAGGAAAGAGAGTTGGTTAAGTGTTTGCTACAAAGGCTAATGCATTTTCAGAAAACTGGCACGAGCACTAAGACAATTACATCTTCAACATAATTTCACTTTCTCCCCTATCTTTTTGTTCTTTTCAGTAAAACATGTTCATTTTCCGCTTATCCTTTCCCTTACTAATGCTGTTGGTTTTTTCCAATATAATGTAAGTATAACGATTAACTATTATAACTCGTGTGTATCGGGCTAATTCGCCTGGCGTCGGGTTTTTGTGCCAAGAGACAGGATTATCGACGGAAGCAGAGTAATGGTCTGAGATAAGGGAGCTATTAAAAAAAGGATGTAAACTAAGAAAGTGTCTGTCTGGGTATTAAATAGGAGTAATTAAATGAGTGATGAGAGCGCGATGTTTAGGAGGCATACTTTCATTACTTGGATTATATTCTCTGGAACTTAAGCCGGTAGAATTAAGAATAAAACCAACCGTGGTATGTGATGTCCGTAAAATTGCACAAACACTTTACTCTTCTCTGTAAAATTTAGTGCCCTCACTATTATGACGCTATTAACTATAACGCCACTTTCCGCGTTCAATGACACAAGTAAGGACTCGTAAAAAATTACATTCTGTAGATCGCATCAAAAAAAGAAAATAATATTTTTTTGAAGGTGGAACTTTTAATTCGAGAGTTCAAAATAATTTTTATTGAATTTTTTTTGTCAGCATAAAAAAATTAATAATTGTTAAATTCTATTGTCACTTTTTTTATTTAGTAAATTAATTTTTTTTTTCTTCAAATTATTTTTTTGAACGGCGAATTTACAACAAAAATCATTAAAATTTGTAAAAAAAAATTAGTTATTCGTTTTAAAAGGTTTTAATTTTAAAATTGTTGTTGTTGTTGTTTAAGTTTAAATAAAAGTAATAAAGGTTGTTATTGAAGCCACTGAGCGGATATTGAGTAACTGGATGTTTATATTAAAAAGATACACACTCTACTCGTTATCCAGTGAGTTGGACGCGAATTTATATAAATCCAAAGTGAATAAGCAGAAGGGAGTTTTACAGTTCTCCAGTGAGTTTTACAGTGAGCATACGAGCATGCAAGATAAGGTAAGCGCCCGCAGTACATCCTACACTTTATTATCTTGGGGTAACAAAGCGAATACGCAGTACTGTTCGTTTGTTTGTTTGTTTGCTGGCTTGTTTGTACACACAAATAACACGCCGGTATTTTTAAATTTACTTCCTATTCAATCCGATTCTATCGAGGTATTATGGACATTAACTCTGTTAAATATTTTATTAATAGTCGTTAAAACAATTATCTGAAATTTCTATTAGATATTTTGACAAAAAAAAATTTTTTTTTCAGTTTTTTTTTAAATTTAGCTTTATTTGATAATGAATTTTGTTAAATTGCATTATAATTTTTTAACTATTGAAATTTTTTAAGATATAAGCTCATTCCGGTGTTACACTCATCAAGAGCTTTCATTTGAGTACCCACATCAATTTTTCATATATTTTATATATTTATATATATGTATAATATATATTTTTAAAATATAAGCTCATCCCGATGTTTACACTCATCAAGAGCTTTCATTTAAATACCCACTTGCATTTTTAATATATTTTTCATATATACATATATATAATATATATAAATATATAAAATATATGAAAAATTGATGTGGGTAGTCAAATGAAAGGTCTTGATGAGTATAAAATCAGGATGAGCTTATATCTTTAAAAATTTCAATAGTTCACCAGTTACAAGGTCATTTCAATAAAAAAAATTTTGTATAAAAAAATAATACAACTATTTGTTCGAAAGACGCATTGATCTAACCTCAGTAGATAATGCAGTTAATTAGCGATTCAATTAACAGAGTTGAGAGTGATTGCGGGAGATTTATAATACATAAATAATAGACATATATGTGTGTGTGTGTGTGTGTGTGTGTGGAAGAGTAGTTAAACTGAGATAGGAGTTGGTAGGTTGGTGGGTTCGTGGGTTCGTGGGTGGAAATAGTAGAGTTTCAGCAGGTTTCATCGTTCCACTAGAGCGTCTAGACTTTGGAATACAGGAGCTTTCAAGGAGGCACTCCTCTCAATGGGAATCCTCAGTGTGTATCTCCCAAACGCTAACATTTTCATGATGCTTATGCTTACAACATTCATGTACAAAGTAAACATTATTCAAGTACTCAGAAACAGCAACACTCCCTACATAAATGTTGTACTAAGGCATCCCTATATCTACCTCATAACACCCAATCGATCCACACAATTATCAACCATCAACTATTTTTTAGTTTTTCTTTTTTTTTTTTTTTTTTTTTTTTTCAATTTATATTAATTTTTTGGTCCTCAAACATGCGCACCAACAAATATATTAATATATAATATATATAATATAAGTCCTGCATTTCCTGTGTATTTAAATGTTTCTTGTGCATGATATGATGATTCAAAAAAGTTTCACACGGTTCAATAAAATAATCCTCAAGACATATTTGTACAAGTGTTTTGACCACATTTTCGATGTACGTGCAACAGAATTATTATTATGGTCTTTGTGTTCTATAAATATTCCCGGTTATGCATAAAAAGAAAATACATCATATTCACATCAAAAATTTCAATCATATGCCGCTCAAGTTTGTACAATTTTAACCAATTAACAAATAATCGCTTTCGAAAAATATTTTATTTTAAATAATAATAAAAATAATTTTTGTAAATTTAAGATATTATTATTGTTTTTTTTTTTTTTTATTATATAATCCAAAAAGAGCCCACAGAATCTTGTGGTTAAGAATTTGAATGTATAGTCTGGATTTCCGGTGAGTTGCGGTGTATCAGCCACGACAACGGAAATGAAATTTTACACAGAAATATACTGAATCATTTTTTTTTTTTTCTTTCATATATTTATAATATATACAATATAAAGGACACAATGACTCGACGTACAAGCTATTGAATTTAATGTTGACATTCCCTCTTAAAACATTTTATTTGTCGCTAAAAGTGGATATGGGCTGTGCAACTTATTCATGAATCTCAATTCAGATATGAGGAAGTGAGGTAAGGTGACAGGTGCAACCAGAATAACATTCTCTTACTTCTTCAATATATACTATAAATGCTTCAATTATTGTATGACGACTTTGATCATTTATGAATTATTTTTTATTGTTGACATTTTACAATTGATACCGGATAAAAACATTTTTTCAGTTATATTTTATGGATATTATCGAGAGAAAAAAAATTTATTTATGTAAACTGACTTATTTAGTATGAAAATTGACGATTAGACTTCATGTGGACATATCAATTTAATGTCATAGGAATATTAAAATTATTTGTAGTATTTATGTTAACTTTTTAGCATTTCCATTTCTTTATGAATGTTCCGTATCATCTCCTCCTGAATGTTCCGTATCGTCTCCTCCTGAATGTTCCGTATCGTCTCCTCCTGAATGTTCCGTATCGTCTCCTCCTGAATGTTCCGTATCTTCTCCTGAATGTTCCGTATCATCTCCTCCTGAATGTTCCGTATCATCTTCTCCATGTTCCGTATCGTCTCCTCCAGTATGTTCCGTATCATCTCCAGTATGTTCCTTATCTCCTCCTCCTGAATGTTCCGTATCGTCTCCTCCAGTATGTTCCGTATCATCTCCTCCAGAATGTTCTTTATCATCATCTCCCGGTAAACCACGAGCTTCTATACAACCTTTACCATCTGCCGCAAGCCTATCAATAATAGTTTCATTAAAAGCCTTCAAAATCCTACCTTCGACCTCTCCCAACTCTATTTTTACTTTTTCTTTAGCTCCTTGGACCAATATTTCGATAGCTTCAAGCTTGCTCATCTCAACCGACTTACCACCCCCACCTTTTCCACCCAGTTTGGGTACCTCGCTCTTCGAAACATTTGCCAAGACATCACCAATAGCAGTTATAATACTCTTAACTTGCTTGCCTGAAAACTTGTCCAATTCAGTAGCCAATGTCCCTTGAATACTACTCTTAATCTCCCTGCAACTTTTACCGAAACTACTCGCTGTTTTTGTAATCGCATTCAGCTTGCTATTCACCCCATCGAACCCGACGGTTGTATTAGCATTAAGTTCGGTCAATAATGCCTTAAACTTTTCCTCCAATTTATTCTCTTCATCAGTCGTAGCTGCAGTATCTACCAGAGTATCAGTCGCAGCCTTTATCGCAGCCAAAGTAGCTTTCGTCGACCTGTTTAATTCACAAGACGTAATCCTAGATTTTAGTTTCGCAGTAATCAGGCGCCCTATCTTGTCCACCAATTTATTGATCACTTGATCTGATCTTGCATCCCGATCATTTTTGAGTGTTTCAACGGTGGTCTTTATCAATTCCAGCATTGGTGTCAGCTCACAAGATGCATTTGGCTTCAATGCAGTTTCTAATTTTCCGATTTTCTCCTCCAGCCGTTCAAACAGTTCACTATGAGTATCATTTTTCTTCTCTTGCAGCAAACTATATTGAGCTGAGGTCAAATTTTGAATTCCCTCCTCCAGATTCGTAAATTTTTGATCCACAGTTTGACTATTGGATCCCACTAATTGAATAGCTGTTTCAATCAACTGCTTAACTTCGCATTTTTCTTCCAGCTGTTTTATCACAGTATCAGCCTGCTGATTGATCAAATTTCCTTCAGCCTGATCCTTCGTCTGATTAATAACATCGCGTGTTGCAGCTCCTTCAAGTTGCAAAGTAGTTTTCACATCAGCAAGTTCACCTCTGAAGGACTCAATGATTTCATTCTTGACTTGCAACACCAACGACTCGAGTTCCATTCTCTGGAAAGCCTTGAGCTCATCCTTGATACTGCTCCTCACCTTAGCCGTCAATTCTTCGTGAAAAATATTTTTCACAGCATTCAAGGAAATAAGAAGCTCTTTAACTGGTTTTATTTCATCTGCTATCACTTTTGTCAGGTATTCTGAGGTGGCAATCAACGACCGCTTTTGATAACTCTTTACATCTTTGCTCACAGTTTCTAATTCCTCTTTGACATCAGTTATTATCTTGGTACTGAAGATTTGCAACAATGTCTGGATTTGCGGGTCGACTTCTTTCGTTGCTTTTGCAATTGTTTCTCTTTCACGCAGATAATTTTCAATGGCATCTCTGTCGAAGGCAAATACCGCAGCGTCCTAAAATCCACAATTGTTACAAAAATTCAAGGATAATTTAATTTTCGAGTCTTACCTGGTACAATTGAAAAATAATAAGGACAAATAGTCCTCGGAAATTCATTGTTGAAAAGAAAAAAAACAATTAACTAATGGATTATCAACTTTTGGGTAACTACTGACGTGATATAGATTTTTTTTTAGGAATTTAATTGCTTTGTTGTTTTAAAATTTAACGACTGTAAAAACCCAAGTCATGTCCGGTGGACTTGTTATTTGTTATCAGTTAATTGATAGAACAAAAATAACTTTTGAAAAAAAATATTTTTATAAAAATTACGACATAAATTTTAGGATGAATTTTGTGGTAAAATTAAAGAAACAAAAGAGATAATGAAACCAGTAGGATGAGAAATAGAAGGAACAGAGAGTATAAGCGGTATCATCAGTGTGGTAGAGTTTCCAATATGCAAATGAAAATCAAACTTGTCGAGTAGCTGGTGTTTGACGAGCGGCTCGCTGGCAAAGCTTTGACTATCCAGCGCTGGTGCTCCTGCTATTACTCGTTACATTGAGTCTATATTCTGTTGGTACACCATCTGTAGATATACATCATCTGGGGATGGGCAGAGGGGCTTCTGAAAAGAGTAAACCAAAGAGTTTATCAGTAAAATCAATAAAACTATTGAGTATATCCACCACTCTATCTAATTCAAAGCATATTCATCGACTGTTTAAGCTTTAAAGCGGCATTGTTACCACTCGAATCGATTGTTGACCATCAAAAAAATTTTCCATGGTTACGCTAATAAAATTTTATCAATCCACTGGGATTATTAATGAATAAAAATTAGGAAAACGGTTGACCCTAAAGGCTATACCTTCAACTTCCTGTTAATTCCATAGTTAAGCGCTCAAAATTACACTTATTACGGTTTGAGCTCAAAAATATAATAAAAACATTATTTTTTTGAATTTTCATACCACAATAATTTTTGAATTAATGAACCGATTTTGACCGGCTTGGCGGCAATCGACGTGGTTTTTTGATGTTAAAAAAAAATTTTTTTTCTTGATCCCCTACCCGAAAATACGCACTTTCTGGCAGCTCTTCGCTCCAGAAAGTACGATTTTTGTGGCTTACTTGAATTACAGCGCGCTCTGGCGGACTAGGTTTTTTTTTCTGGCTCGCTAGTACAATAGCTATATTCACAAGTATGCTGTTTACTATATTCATTCGCTTGTCAAACTTTTGGAGGTTGTGAAAGTGCGAAAGTGTTAATGGCCAGTTGTGCTAATAATATTGATATGGATGATTCATCATCTGATGATTCCTTGGACGAGGAGGAGGTTGTTGTTTTAAAATTTAACGACTGTAAAAACCCAAGTCATGTCCGGTGGACTTGTTATTTGTTATCAGTTAATTGATAGAACAAAAATAACTTTTGAAAAAAAATATTTTTATAAAAATTACGACATAAATTTTAGGATGAATTTTGTGGTAAAATTAAAGAAACAAAAGAGATAATGAAACCAGTAGGATGAGAAATAGAAGGAACAGAGAGTATAAGCGGTATCATCAGTGTGGTAGAGTTTCCAATATGCAAATGAAAATCAAACTTGTCGAGTAGCTGGTGTTTGACGAGCGGCTCGCTGGCAAAGCTTTGACTATCCAGCGCTGGTGCTCCTGCTATTACTCGTTACATTGAGTCTATATTCTGTTGGTACACCATCTGTAGATATACATCATCTGGGGATGGGCAGAGGGGCTTCTGAAAAGAGTAAACCAAAGAGTTTATCAGTAAAATCAATAAAACTATTGAGTATATCCACCACTCTATCTAATTCAAAGCATATTCATCGACTGTTTAAGCTTTAAAGCGGCATTGTTACCACTCGAATCGATTGTTGACCATCAAAAAAATTTTCCATGGTTACGCTAATAAAATTTTATCAATCCACTGGGATTATTAATGAATAAAAATTAGGAAAACGGTTGACCCTAAAGGCTATACCTTCAACTTCCTGTTAATTCCATAGTTAAGCGCTCAAAATTACACTTATTACGGTTTGAGCTCAAAAATATAATAAAAACATTATTTTTTTGAATTTTCATACCACAATAATTTTTGAATTAATGAACCGATTTTGACCGGCTTGACGGCAATCGACGTGGTTTTTTGATGTTGAAAAAAATTTGAAAAAAAATTTTTTTTTTATTATTTTGAGATTTCTCAAAATCTACCGGTTCAAATCGGTCCAAATTGTATTCAAAATTTAAGTTTAGTCAAGCCCTTTCGAACGGCGCCAACCGCGATGAAATCGGAAGTTGAAAACTCGATTTTTAAAAAACGGGGTAAAACCAATAATTTCCGAATTTTTGAAAATTTTCAATTTTCTTAGCAGAAATTTAAAAAAGTTACTAGTTGGATTATCAGTTATCAGTTAGCAGAGTCTAAACTAGAGGATTCATAGAACCCGATAATCTCGGCCCCAGATACGACACCAGTTAAGTGTAAGGTAAAATAAAAAAGTTTGTTTTAGGTTAAAGGTGTAGAAAAAGTACCAGGGTGAGAAGAGTTGATCGCGTGCGAGGAGTTGCTTCCGGTGGTACGAGGAGACTAACGACATCCTCCTTCCTTATCTCATTGGTCACGTATGCTCTAACATACAACTAAGCCAGTCTGAGATACTGGATACTCCTTTAGATCCCAGATGACGATCACGATTCTAACAAGTCTATAATTTTATTATTTTTTATTTATTTATTGCGATATATATATATTTTTTTCTAGCCATAACTGGGAGTTGTTTCGAACCCATCATCTGGCATTACTAGATAACTTTGTCGACGGTGAGGACTGAGGAACCGTATCGATGCATTATTGAGAAAAGCTCTGGTTCTTGTTGGGAACTTTTGTCAACTACTACTACTACCACCGTTAGCAGTACACCAAGACACTTTTTAAAAGACACTGCTAGTTGGGACTAAACTTAAAACTTTTACAGACTCGAATCCCGAATCCAGAATCTAGAATTCACAATCCAGAATCTTGGAAGGGAAGAAAGAGAATATAGGGTGGCTCGAATGGGAATAGAATGAGTTTAAATTTCGTTTTGTTTTTCTTCGGCACTTTAGTTCCATCTAATCGGTTTTGGAGGGTTGCCAAATAAACGAATCGTATGGGTGGTACTTGGTTGCCTTCTTCGAATCAATAGTTTTCCGAATAAAACACCCATTTGCTCACTAAAGAATTATTTATTTAATATTTATTCCAATAAACATTTTTTAGCGTTTTCTTTTTTCCAAAAACACCCGTAAAAAAGTGTGATATAAATTAAAAACTAGTAGATCTATATTTGAGAAGACCACGTACACATGCTCTTCGTACATATGGTATTTTCAAGATCGCGGCATTGATGGGTGGTTTGACAGAACCCCTCATCTGAAACAATCAAGGATTAAGTATCACAATTGACGATGATAATAATTAACTCCACTTTACCTTTCGCGACATAGGTGCTGGTCTTGTTACTAGGAAGCGCTACGAAGTCTTGGAACATCATACAGGTGTCGAAGAAGCAGTAGGACCCAGGCAATAGGCAGTCCATGTTGCTGGTACAATTCTTTCCAATTATCTTTTGGCAGGTGTCAAAGACGACTTCATACCCAGCCAAGCATTCACAGGCTCCGTTACGACAATGAGTGTTGTTTAAATCGCGGCAATGATGATCAGTCACGCAAAATTGGTAATGACCTTGAAAAAAAAAAAAAAAGTTGGTAGCATCACGTGAAGACTCAAAAAAATATAACGCTTACTTTTTGCAACGTATTGATCAAGGTCGATGCTTTCTGGGTTCAAGTACAGCTCTGATTTCATCTTGCAGACGCCTAGGACACACTGTTCGTCGTATTCAATCAGACACAGAGGTCGATCATCGCATCTTCTCACTGGCCATTCTTGACACTTATCCGCCCAAAAGTTCCTTCTGTAACCAGATTTGCATATGCAACGATTCTCAAAGCAAACAGTGTTGTTCATGTCGCGACAATCGTGATCAGTCCAACAATCTGATTCCCACCCTGAAATCACGACCTCGTAAGATTATTGTTGTCAAAACTGATCTGTATCCTGGCATACCTGCAGTAGTGTACTTGTCAGCATCATCAGAGCTAAAGAATTCATTAAAGTATCGGCAGGTATTCAGATAGCACCTAGTTCCATGCGAGCATTGATAATGCTTGGAACAATTGGACTTGGTCATTTCTTGACACTCATCATCTTGGAGCTGGAACCCTTTGGAGCAGACACACTTACCTTTGAAGCAGTGGAGGTTTGGCTTGCTTCCGCAATCTGAGTCCGAGCTGCAATCCTTGAGAGAACCTGTCAATGCAATTCCAAAATGGTTAAATGCTGATTAATCAGCCGCTGATTATAGATACTTACGTTCAAAAGCTAAAACATTAGCTTCGTAGTCGCGTTCGATCATGAACGTTCTCTGGTACAAACAGATGCCCATACTTTCATAATAACCGTCTTTGCATGTACACTTGCCACCTTGACAGCGAGTGTTATCTAATTTACTGCAGTGAAAGTCCTCTTGACAGGCATCACCAAGATCTAGATCACAATTATGATTACAATTGTCTCCTTTCAAGGACCTTCAAGAGGATTGAAAAAATCTTACTGTTAGCAGTGTAGGTGGTGATGTTCTTGGCATTAGATTCCACGAAAAACTCTTCTGGTAGCATGCAGTAGTATTCAAAACAGGTTACTTTATTGGTCCAACACTCTTTGTTGTTCTTACAATACCTTCTGTCCAACGGAACGCATATTCCAAAAGGATTGCTTCCGTAGCCGTCAATACAGTCGCATTTTCCTGCGATGCACATGCTTTTGTGCATATTGCTGCAGTGCTCGTCAGTCTCGCACCTTGATCTATACGCTAAATTAAATTCGTCAAAAAATTACAATGCTGACTTATCAAATGTGTGGAAAGACTTACAAGTAGCTCGGTAGAGCTTCGTAACTTCAGCATCTGACTCGAGGAATTTTGTGTAGTTTTGGCAGGTGTTGAAGATACATGAGATCTCGTCCGAATTTAAGCAGTCATCATCGGATTCACAAAACGCGTTTATCATCCCCTTGCAGATGGATCTACCCCAGGGTCTCGAAGGCCTGTAGTTCGGCAGACACTTGCACTTACCTCGAGAACATTCCGAGTTTCTTACTTTCTCGCAGCTACGCTGACGATCACAATGATCCCCAACACGTTCTGATAAATAAATCGTTATTTAAATTGGTATTATTGCTTTGGTGATGATTACATACCTGCAACTGGAAACCCATGATCGTTGTAAAACTGGGCTTCGAGGATTGAAGCCACCAACAGCAACCCAAGCGCTATCACTAGAATCTTCATTCTTTCTAATGACATCTAGCTGATAGAATATGCCTTATAAAGCCAACAATTCTTTGTTCCAAAAATCCGACATATAATTAACGCTAATGACCTTTTACAATAATGAACTTGTTTTTTAGAATTTCGAAATGTTATCTGAGGAATTCTCAATCTTGCAGCAAGCATTCCTATTAGTGATTAATTACTTTATTTTTTAAGCCACTGAGTATCATTAAAGCTTGGAATGTTCTATCACAAATCGAGTAACTAATGTGTCAATTATTAATTTTTAATGGATATTATTTGAAAATTATTGAGCAAACAAGGAAGCAGTAATCTGAGAATATTTACGGATAGTCTAATGATGACTGACACTAATTCTAAATAGTATGATACAACAATGTAAGATTCTGGGTGGTAGAGGTTATCGTCAACGCCTATTTAATGTTATCTCAACATTATCCGAGGCACAACCTTTTACCACGGTGTCTTTCTTATTCTGATAAATTTACTAGTCACCATCTATTCTCATTTCATTCAACGCCTTCGTGTCTTACCTTTATACCATCACTTCCAATAACCCTTTTTTTACCTCAATTACAGTCATCCAACAATATCCGTAAAAAAATTTTAATATTAAAATTGGTAATATCAAAAAATTTAAACTAAATTAAGTATGTAAAAAAAAAAAAAATCAAATTACAATATAAGGTCACTCACTAGAATATCTCAAGCAAACTTTTTTGATAGATGATCAGAGACACTTAGATCTCTTTCCCTTCGATATCAAAGTAACTGATGCAAAGCTCTGCAGTTTACCCTTTGCCTTTATACCTTTCTGGCTTTCTACCTAGAAACCAGAGAGACTATCTCTGTTGATATGTACCCATCTGCAATTCTCGTCTCTTGAGAAAAGGACGGGTTAAAAATACTTTTGGTAACCAAATTTTACTTTAGCGATTTTATTAATGATAACATAACATATTTGCAATGAAATTGTAAAATGTGTTTTCACTACCAGCTCCAATTTGGCCTGCAGACCCAATTCATGCAGAACAAGTAGAATGTACAGACGTACAGGTGATGGACTTTTTGGCAATCATAATTGTCGTTGCACTGAATAATTGAACAATAAATAATAAAAGTATAACACTATTTTTTGTTAAAAAGAAATTTGTAAACTTACCCGTTGTTCGCTGCAATAGTACTTGCGACGTGTTTTGCCGTATGATTGCGTGGAAAAAGTGATGATGATGGTGATGGTGATGATGAGAACTATGGACAGCTTCATGACAGTATCTCAGCGCTGATAACACTGACTAAAAATTAGTCTTATTGCCGATAACCTAGACCCAATAAATTGTTTTGCAATGATCAGCCTTGATATTTACGTTTGCAAACATGCTTGATCAATGATCACTAAGTAAAACGAGGAAGATAGAGATGATGATGATGATGATGATGATGATGGTGATGGTGATGGTGACGCGTAGACACGAGCGTTGAATTGAATCTGGTGTAAATCCCAGGAGTTTTAGAGCAGAGATGAAGATGGTGATGGTGATGGTGATAGAGCATTGCTTCTAGTTGACAAGACGTGATTTCGAAGCGACATTAGCATGCCGGGTGAAGCTCCAGGAATTGTACTATGCGTGTCACGTCGTACCTTCTGATTCCTGATTCCTAGCGCTACTAACTCCCGATCTTTAAGCTTGTATCTCCAGACTTGAGCATTTATATAGTTAGTTGTTTATTGTTTTTTATCGGTGATCTAATTTTAGAATGACGATTAATGTTGTGCAAACGCTTCTGGGTGTTTACTTGTGTGATAATTTAAAGTTTAAACAGCTCTTTACTCGAGTTTCTGGTATTTATTCTAAAGTAAACAATTCAGAGCGGAAATGTAAATAAATAAAATTCTGGATAATTTTATTTTTTTAACCGAGTGACCGTGGTGGAGTACGAGCTAGAGTTGAGTTTACATTAAACATCGTTAGTGACTGTGCTGGAAAAACTTAAATGCTAGACTGGTAATTGTTTGTTTAGTTAAAGTATATTGTGGAAATTTTTATAGTGGATATATAAATAAAGTAATAACTGAGAAAATTTTTATATTTTTTTAGTATAAAAGTGACTGTAATTTGCGAAATATTGATTTTAGAATTAAATTTTTTAAATATAAATTTTATTATCTACAAAAAATGTCTTATGATTAATTAAACGTTTTTACTAAATCTTATTAAATTTAAAAAATATTATTATTTTCCTGAGTCACTGCATAAATTACGATAAACAGACAGATAATAATATTTGTATGCGTTTGGTGAGAAACCCGACGGAAGTCACGTCAGATACTGACCACAACATTCGACGAACGATGACAAATCCCGGCTATTGATAAAAATACCATAAAAAATCTAGTGCCTGGTAATTATTATCTTGGATGAGGTAATTGTTGAGTTGGTGGCCGGGGAGGGGGTAGAGAGAGAGAGAGAGAAAAAAAAATCGAAATAACAGAGGCAGGAACAACAGAAGCAAAAATAACAAACAAAAGCGAATGAGAATAATAACAAAAAAGTATGGACGGGGGTGAAATAGAAAATAGAAAAATAATAGAGTACTAGGGAGAGAGTCGCAGCAAGCGGATGAGCTAAAAAAATAGTAATTACAAAGCGAAATAGTAGAGCGAGAGTTAGTCCTGGACGAGGCGAACAAGATAAATCCTTCTGGATCCAACGTCCAGCCGGGTGTCGTCCAACCTGCAATTTTAACTAGTACATCCTAACAAAAAGCATGTGCTCTGCTTCCTCTGTCACACGAGATAAAACTACGGATCGTTTTTGCAACAGAGAGTAAAAAAATATTATTCTTTTGATTGAGCTGGACCAAGATCTCTATCTAAACTATTTAAAGGAGCTACTCGAGGATTTTTAGCTTTAAGGTGAAGCTTAAGAACTCTAACAGGATGTCACGATCTTGTTTGACAGCGTATCACGTACACCCACGACTCTTGTCCGGGAATTAATTCTTATTCACAAGCACCCACCGCGACAATAAAAGATATATTGCTTACAATAATACTAAGAGTCATTCTTCGTGTTAGGCCAGTCATTTTTTTGTATAAAAAATTACTGTAAGTAATTGTAATAATACCTTTTTTTATCAAGAAATTTCATTTTTAATTTTTATATAATAGAGGTGCATTAAAACTGTGCATAAAACTAGAAAAAAAATATAATTAATTTTTTCGGAAAATTTTTAGCCTGTATTTAGCGCGGAACTAAAAGATCCAGGTTCGAGTCCCGGTCTGGGCCGTCTGAATTTTTTTTTTTTTTTTAAATTAATCTTTAATAATTAAATTCATTGCCTAGTTTATTATAATATTAAATTGCAATATAAAATAAGAATTTTGACATTGTAATTATTAAATTAAACTAAATTTTAGAGAATCTTCTATTTATACAGAAAATCAATTAAAAATTAATTTAATATCTAATAATTTATAATTAGAATAAATATTTCGAGAGTTTTTACCAATTCCCTCCCCACCCAAAATAAAAAATTGAACCCCCTCCCTTCGACTGTACAAACTATCGATCGTTAAAAAGTGAAGCCGGCAATTACCGGGGACAGAGAAACGCAATCAGCCAGCTTTAATGAATCGTAATGTAAACTAATCAGCGATCAGTAATTAGCTATTGCATGCAAACATCCATTACCAGTTGATGTGAATAATCTCGAGTTATTAACAGTAGTTTGTTCCCTCGTTAATAAATTAATAATTACCACCTAGACATGTTTGCTGTTGAGTAAAAACACAGTTTGCAAGGTTGGTTATACAGACGAGGACCAGTCAAGCGATTGGAGGGGGAACTCTTGAGACAGGAAACGTCTTGACGTCACTTCTGGTTGAGCTGAGGGAATAATGCGGATTGTAGTGGGACATGCTCTGTGACCTGGGACAGACATTGATTGTTCCCTTCGGGCAGGCTCGCTCACACTCCGTGGTATCTTCTGTCCTTAGGCCTTTTATCTTATATCTGGGTTAAGACACCCAACACACACCCTATTAACTCCTCTCTGACCATTCAGTCTCTCTCTCTCTCTCTCTCTCTCTCTCTGTCTTGGTCTTGGTCTTCTTCCGGCATTCCGGCACTTGAATTAACCACTCTCGAGTAATTGCCCCTGTTTCTGCTTCCGACGATCGCGTTGAGGTTGTTATGATAAAAAAAAAAAAAAAAAAAAAAAAAAAAAAAAAAAAAAAAAAAAAAAAAAATTAAAAAAATAAATAAATAAATAAAATATAAATTTAAATGATAAATACAAATAAAAAGTTTCCAATCAATCGGGCCTTTGACAAATTGGAATAAAATTTAATAAAATAAAGTCCAATGTCTGTCAGCTACCAATTAGGATAATGGTTTCTGTCTGATAGTTGTTGAGCGTACTTGAATTTATAAAAAATATATACTAAGGAAGAGCCGATTATTATTTATTGTTTTGTTGAAAAAAAAATATATATATATATATATATAAATATAAATAAAAGGGGTGAAGAAGAATTTTATAATTGTAATTTGAGTATTTTGAATTGAAATATGCAAATGGTATGGGGAAAAATTAGTGGTGAGCGAGTCGTTAGCAGTGTTGTCACGTATTATTAATATGCTAAACTCGTATACACCTACGTCAATGCGTTAAACATCGACCACACCGAGTGACTATTCATTTGGGGTTCGCCATTGATTTATATTCATTTTACAAATTTAAATATATTCAATACCAAATTTTCGGAGGTTTACACCCCTTTTACGGATTTTAATTTTTTGTATGGCCTAATATGAATTTGGGGGAAAAAAAATAGAGACAAACATACACAGAGAAGGATTTCTTTACTGATCAATAAAAAAAAATCAAGAGTTAAAATTTTGAAGAAAATGATTTTTTTTTTTTGAGTCAAGAAATAATTTATTAAACTTTATGAAATTTTTTTCTACAAACAACTTATATAAAATCCTAACGAAACATTAACCCAATAACGGGTCATAATCACCTCCGAGCTGTCACATTAAAGATTTATAAACAAAGCATAAAAATGATTTAGCAGTAGGTAATAAGAAGCCTCGTTACTTTTCATCTGGAAAATGGGGTTTAATGGAGCAATCAGCTTGAAATATCACCCCGTGACACATACCTTAGATACTTATTTTCCTTACAAACTATTTAATATAATAAAGTACGAGTTGACCTACAGGATCCACGACAAATGTTAAATATTCTACAATCCTGTTTGTACAACCTCAAAAAAAAAAAAGATAATAACTGGCATCCTGTGTCCTGAGTTCTACCGGAAGATCAGACGACGAGGTGCAGGAGAAGGAGGGGGAGAGGACCGTCCAATATGTAGTCCTCCACCGGCCTGCTCTTGTCCCTCTCGTCTTATTCACCAATAAAACGGGGATTTATTCTTAAATTGCTTGCTGAAGGAATTTAAATAAGAAACTTTGACTTCGTTTTTAAATTTATCATTTATTAATCATTTGTTTACAGTTGTTATCACTTAATCCTCTTGAAGTGTCTCTTGGCAATGATATCTGTTCGTGCGTGCGATAATGTCTAAAAAAAATATAATCAATTCAATTCAAAAATATTTTAAGTAGTTTCATGTAATTTTGTGGAAAAATTAAGAAATGACCTTGTATCTCTTGAACTATTGACATTTTTAAAGATATAAGCTCATCTCGATGTTATGCTCATCGAGACCTTTCATTTGACTACCCACATCAATTTTTCATATATTTTATATATTTATATATATATATATATATATTTTTAAAATATAAGCTCATCTCAATGTTACACTAATCAAGAGCTGTCATTTGAATACCCACTTGCATTTTTAATATATTTTTTATATATACATATATATAATATATATAAAATATATGAAAAATTGATGTGGGTACTTAAATGAAAGCTCTTGATGAATATAACATCGGGATGAGCTTATATTTTAAAAAACATCAATATTTAAGAAAGTACATTGGAATTTAACAAAATTAATTATTTAATATTTATTCGTAGTTTATATAGTGGCTAAAAGGTTGCTAGTAAACAAAACTCACTAAAGTCACTCCATCATCAGTAAAATCATACCGCCTGACCGTTCTGTTGCCGTCTTCCGTAATCGAGACAATAATCATGGTGTCCTCCTCAATGGTAGTAGTATTCTGTAACCGAACAACACACAGACCAATTTACACGTGGGACATGAGCCAACCTTGACTGTTAAATACCTTGAGTTTAACGCCAGATGGCATCACCTCTTCCCACTCAGTTCCAAGCGTGAATTCCCAGACTTGCGTGCGCATCATAGTGACATTCATTACGATCCAAGATAAAATAGAAATTTTATCCAAAAACATATCCGTGTAAAAAAAATCGTCTTAAAATTGTCGTTTGTTTAAGATCTTAAACGAGACACAAACCAAGACTATTTTAAGACTTTTTTAAGACGTCAAAAAAAAAAATTCCGAGAGCAGATTTTTGAAATTTGGTTCTCGAATTTGTTATGAATTTGTTATAAAAATCTTAAAATAGTCTTAAAAAAATTTTTTGTGACTATTTTAAGATGAGCTAACAGCGACAGAGTCCCGGAACATTTAAACGGAGCGTCTTAAAAAAGTCTGAAAATTGCCCAATAATAAATTTTCAACAATTTCAAATTCAACTTAAAAAGAGCGTACTCAAAAATTGTCGCGGTTAGAGAGTCGTAAAATCGTCTAAAAATTAATTTTCATAACAAATTCGAGAACAAAATTTCAAAAATCTGCTCTCGGAACTTTTTTTTTTTTTGGCGTCTTAAAAAAGTCTTAAAATAGTCTTGGTTTGTGTCACATTTAAGATCATAAACAAACGACAATTTTTTTTTACACGGTAAAAACAAGTAGAATCGAGAAAAAAATGTTAATTCTTCATCTAGTTATGGCCCAAACTGGGGTTGACCCCACTTGCAAATAATAACTCAAAATAATTTAGTGATCATTACTTCCATTAAAAAATGTAACACCTCAATAATTATTTTTACAAGTTGTTACATATTTATAAAAAAAAAAAATAATTTATTTTAATAACTCATAATTTTATAATTTAATAATTAGTTCAATAGTTTTTAAGGAAAAAAAATAATATCGTCAGTATTGCTAATACACATTTATTTATGAATATAATCAGAATCACAATCAGTATAAAAAAATAGTTAACAAAAAATAAATGTTACAGCACCTTGTTATTTTATTTATTACAATAAGAGCATAAATATTTATTATTGTACGGTCGAAGATAAATAAAAAATAATTTCTACAAAATATCATCGATAGATCTATTTTACGGTGTCTGTATAAATTAATTAACATATATTAATTACAATAACTATAAAAGAAAATTAATTGGCACAATTTTAATAAATATAAAAATTCTTATATTAATACTTTGGTTTCCTCGTTTGATCATTGATTGTTTATTGCATTGATTAATTGAATTAGTATCTAATGTAATATTAATGATATATATTTTGTATTAAATAAAAATTAGTAGCAAAAATTATTAATTTAAGTACATCGATCCAAAATTATTTTACCAGATTCTTCGTATTCGTGACGGGACAACCACATTTGTTGAAACGATCCCAAAGAACTTAATATTGAGCCGCCGATCCAAGCGCCAAAGCGACGCTCACTTAAGCTATTGGCGCTGATTATTTTCAGTCTCATACTCTGTTAATTATTTCATTAAAAATTACAATATCTAATGCTTCTTAAAATTTTTTTAAATTAATATTTAGGTTTAAAATTTACCGGAGGAGTTTTGCTGGCCAAATCTCTGTTTAATCGATCACTGAAACCTTGTAGGCAAGAATTTCCACCAGTTACGACAACACTTCCATACAAACTCTGAAAAAATATTTAATAATAAAATAACATATTCAAAAATAAATTACATCCTCGAAAAAATCTCCGATAGGTCCGTACATAATTTTTTGGTCAAAGATAGTGTTTAAAATTTCCGACAGATGGCGCATTGTCGTTAAATTGTCTCCTTAGCAGAGATTTAAGTTTCAAGGATTAAGTTTTAAAATAAAAATTTTTTTTTTTTTACACTTTCAAAGATTTTATTTGTCTTTAATTTTTAGTATCAAATTTTTATTGATATCGTTTTCTTACTTATTAAAAGCAAAAGTCATTAAATAAAATATTTAAGGAATCCGAATCAAGCCAGGAGTTGAACCTGGATCTTCACGACTATTTAAGCTACCGGATCCCTTGATCAAATATTTAATTTTCAACTTAATTGATTTTTAGTTTAATTAACTGTTACATTAATTTTTGTTTAAATAAAAAATGTTAATTGACGTATATTTTTTAGAAAAATAAAAAATTATTTTTTTTGGTATCATACATAGCCCGATATGGCTATATATAAAAATTAGCTATGAATGGCAAGATCAGAAAATTTTTTTCTGTCCTCCGGGCCGCTGCGCTAAGCGAATTTGCCGTTTTCTGGCTCCGTCGAACAAAAAAATACTACACTGACCTTGGCCAGTAAATAAGAAAGCCTCAGATCACATGTTTGTCGACCTTAGCTTCGCCTCGGCCAAAAATTACATGCGAACTGAGACATTTCTTACTTTACTGACCTAGGTACGTAATATAAGCAGTTTTTTAGAATAAAGACTTACAGGCCTTATATCCATATCACACATCCCAACACTTGTGGTAACAAGAGGACCGACTCCGAGAATACTGGTCCCAACACCTTTGACATTACTAGGATCAAATAACGCTTCTGGAATCATCAATCTGATCGCTCCATAATCATCATTATAACCAGTGGGAAACTCAAAATGTTTCATAGGCAACGCATTAGCTGCGTCTTCGTCGTAAGGATTGTCGGCAACTTGAAGGCAATTCATTTGAAAATCCTGGAGAACTTCGCGGACCATATAATTGAGCCAGGAGGAGGTTGGCTGGAGGCCTGGCTTTTTCGTCCAACGAGGCGGATCTCTTTCACGTACTACATCTTTTCGGATAATTAAAATTAATAATATTTTTTATAAATTAAATAATTGTTCAATTTTACCTTTGCTGGATATCAAACAAGCTGGAGTAAGTTCAATATTTTTTTCTTCAAAAAATTGCCTGCATTGCATCGTTATAAAATCCCCGCCCAATGGACTTTTAACGATACCTTGAGTTATGACATAGCCGTCGTGAACAGGAACAGCACTTGTGTGAGTCGCACCACTATCGACGACCATAGCCGTCGATCTTCCGTTTGCATAAGCAGCTAGGACGGCATTTTTGCAAATATACATTGCGGGGACGTTGAATTTTTCAAACATTAACTCTAATAATTTTTCTCTTTTAGGACGTGTGTTCCAAGGACACTCAGACATTAGTATCGGGTGGTGCTCAGATAGTGCATGAAGTCTTTGTTTGTACGTATACTCAGCTAGACGTTCGAACATGTCCCAATCTTCTATCATGCCGTCCTTTACCATACTTACTATCTCCATGTCTGAAAAATTTTTAATTTTTTTATAGTTTATTTCATTCTGAAAAGGATTGTAACTTTTTTTGTGTAATACACATTTTTAATTTTCTTAACAGGAAGTTAAAAACTTTTAATTTTTTTTTTGTAAAAATCCAGTGGTACAAAATTTTATAAAATTGTATAAAAAGTTATCATTTTATATACAGATTTATGAGGCCATTTTTGGTATGAAATCGTATGAATGATATTTCATAAAATTTTACATAATTTTGGAAACTATTCCAAGGGTAAAAAATCTCGATAAAGAATTTCTGTCTAAAGAAATGGTAAATTTAAGCTAAGAAATGTAAAATCTCCCCAACAGAACTGAAAAAAAATTTGTACGATTTCTACGATTTAAATTTCAACTCGGGAATCCATTGTCTTAATTGAAGCGATAAATTCTTGATAAAAAAAAATTTCCAGTTCAGGAATTTTTCTACTTAAATGTGTGCAAATTTTAAAAATGAACGAAATAAATCAGCTGAAAAAAAATACTGATATTGTAAAAAAAATAAATTTTAAGAATTTAAAAGTACTTTAAAATTATTTTAACGCGTTTTAAACTCTTCTTTTCTTATAAAAAATTTTCAATAGTCTAATTAGATTGCAACAAGGGATAATTTTATCAAATTAAATGTCACATTAGAAGATAAAGATTACAAATTTTCATATTTTTTTAATCTTTTATAAAAATTACTATAGAATCATTGCCTGGGGTGGTGTTTATAGTATCATTTGAAATTCTATCGTATCAAATCAAAATAGACTGATCCAAAAAATTATTTCAGATGAAAATTGATATTCTGTAATATTTTCTGGTTATTAAATAAAAATGAAATAAATAAAATGAAATTTTAATAAAATAAATGATACTTTTAAGAGTAATAGTTGTTTTAAAATTGAATTATAAAAAGAGGCAGCTTATATAAAAATAATGAACTGAGGCACACCTTTTCGCCGAACTTGAATAGCCGTAACATCAATGTTATAATGTTTTTTGGAAGATTGTGGATTGGTTTGATCAGCATTATCAAGGGCGTCCTCCCACACCCCGAGGCTGGTCGGGATTTCGGCTTTTGGACAATCCTCTCCGCCATATCCGACGCGAAGACTTTGATGTCCAACATCAAATATAATGGCGCCGACCTCGTCTATTCACGGGCATGTGCAATAATGGATATATTTGTCAGACTATTATTTATGTAGACAAATGTTTGAATATAACGATTACTCACCACCACCGTAGACACCACCGCTCATAGTATACAATAGTATCTGATGGGGGTACTAATTTTGCGCATGCTTATCAATCCTTTATATATTTTATACACAATAAAATCGCTATAAGCTGTAAAGAGATAAAAATTACTATGTTTAAGAGTAAATAAATCAGTAAATTCCTGCAGAGACATCTGTGAGTCAACCCTGGAAGGATGATAAGGGATGAAATCGAGAAGCCGAGAAATTCGGGGGTGAGTTTAGTGCGAGCTGATATTCCAAGATTTTATCTTCTGCGGGTTATGTAAAAAGATTTTTTTTTGCTTGTAATTTTTAAACAATAAAATATATGAACTTGTTTTTGAGAAAATAATTTTTTATTGTAAAAAAAGTTTAATTTTTTATGAAAATTAAGTTAGCCGACATTTAAAAATTTTTAGAATTTTTTTTTCATTAAAAAAATAAAAAAAAACATTTTTAAAAAACTTTAAAAACTATCAGTGTAATTTTTTAAAAATAATTTTTGTTCTAAAAAAATTGAAATCAATTTTTGGTTTTTTTTAAGAAAATTTTCGTTTAAATAAAAAAAAATCTAGAAAAGATACAAAGATTTTTACATCGATTTAAAAGTTAAAAAAACTTTATTTTATTATTATTGTAGTTATTTTTATGACTTATATAATGAAAATCCCACGACAAGATTAAGCTCAAAATTTGTTAAATAAAAAGTAGTATGACTTTAGAAAAAATAATTTAATTTTTAAAAATTAAAAAATTGTACATGTAAACAATTTTTTGGCAATTTTTGTCAAAAGTACATTCCAAAACAAAAATTTTGAAAAATAAAATTAATTCGACAATTTTTAAAGAAGTTATGAGCAAAAAACCTAAAAATAAGTGACTTTTTCCGAAATTTAATTTTTTTTTAATGGATAATCGAAAAAAAAAATCAAAACTTGCCAGGAAATTCTTGAAACTGTTCAATTTACATTCAAAAATTAAAAATACTTATTCAATTACATTATGAATTTAATTACTCAATTAATTTGAAGATTTATTTCATTAAACTAAATGTAAAGAAAATCAAGCCAAAAGACTGTTTTCAATTAAGCGCTCTTGGTTTTACAAAAGGTTGAAATAAAGCTTATAGACGAACCTTTAGTAAACCGTTTTTTAACTCTGCATCAACAAGAAAATTTACTTTATATAGGATTAATTTTAGAGGTGTACTAAATATTCTGCTTACACCGAACAATAAGTAATATTCTTTAGTTATTAATTAATTACCTACCAGACAACTTAATTTATGTTAATAACGAAAAAAAAAATGTAACTAATAAATTTAAAATTAGTTATCAAAATTGAGGAATTTTTAATTGATTATAAATAAAATCTAAATTTTAAACAGATGAAAAAAAACTTACTTGGGTCGTCCCCTTCCAGGAAACGATTTTCTCTCAAAAATCGGTGAGGGTTCCGTAGACGTGCTAGATTCTGGTCCATGGTACAAGAAGTCTAAAAATATAAACGCAAAAAATATTAAAATAATTGCAATTATTATTTTTAAGCACTAATTAATGAATAAAAGCTCAAGTACATAAATTTAAATATTACATTAATAAGAAAAAATGCAATGACGCATTGTGCTGTGTGTGAGAAAAGCACACAAAAGATTGAAGCAAAAGTACTTAAATTTAAGACTAGCTAAAAGTAAATTGAATAAATTATTTGTATAAAAAAAAAAAAAAAAAAAAAAAATATATAATAGGAGGCATATCGTACTGTGAACACGCGCGTCGGTTGCAAAAGCCGAGTGGTGCGAATCGACGAGGTGATTGGAAGACTCAGTTCGGCTGCTGGTCCCGACTTCAGTGTCGCTGTCCGAGCCCAGGGTGTCGTATTCCTCCGACTCGGACTTGCCCTGATTGACCTTGTGCGTTTTATGCAACGGCGCAGAGGACGAACGGCCTCCGCGCACCTTAGTGTACCGGTTGCAATCCGACTGCAATCAGACGGAATTTTCATCATTTAATTTTCATCATTTTCTTCTTTTGCTTTTCATTTTTTGTTTTTCATTTTTCATTAAATTTTTATCTACGGAACGGTTCTAACACACCGTATCGTTGTTTTTATTTGGACTTTTTTTTTTATTTTTTCGTCAATCCATTCATTCGCATCACTTTGTCTTTGTCTGTCAATAAATATTTTCAGTGTAATACTAATTAACAAACGGTTATAAAATGCGGGCTTGACTGCGAAACGAAGCAAGGAGGGACCAGCAGTCGTGTTTAGTTTTATTACAATTAATGATTAATGATTCACAAATTCTAATGGCGACGCAACTAGATCACTCACAAAAATTTTAATAACAACTAATCAATTTTTCACATAAATAATCTATTTCATTTGTGTAATTATAATAGTAATAATTAATGAAGACATGAATGATTAATAATTATTGAATTACATCTATGCAATGCTAGATGATGGTCATTTTTACTTAAAATCTAATGACGATTTCTACCAGAGTCCGTAGCTTGCGTTTTGATATTAATCTATTTTTAACACAGTAAAAAATTTTTTTTTCTTTAGTAATTTTAGCGCCTATCCAAATTGACAGTTTCGTTTGAATTTTACACAGAGAGAAAAAATTTTTGAAATTGCTCAAAAAACAATTTCAATCTTGATTACCATTTCCTTAGTTCAAATAAATTTTTTTTTTCTGTGTAGTAATAAAAGTTTTTCTGTAAGAGTAAAAAATATTTCTAAGCAGAAAATTTTATCTTTTAAGTAAGAGATTTTTATCTTTAATCAAACTTCAGTCCTCAATAGTTACTTTGATTGCCAGAAGATCCATCAAAGTCAGTCGGTTAATTCAGAAAATATCACGCTATAATTTTTTTTTGTAACTTTTGAAAACGATTTTCAACCTATAAGGTTGAAATAAATTTAAAAGAAATTAAAATTCTAAAATGAAAATTTTTGATTTATTTTAATTTATTAACTATTTATCAATTTCTATGATTAAAAATTAATTTCGTCTTTTATACAATAAGTTTATTTAAAGAAATAAAAAAAAAACTAAAGATCGAGAAACTTAAATAAAAAAATATTATTCTGTTTTGTATAAGTTAAAATTTTTTTCAAAGTTCAACTAGTCAAAAATCGATCATTAAATTTAAGTACAAAAAATTTTTAATTGAAAAAAATTTTTTACTGTGTTCGCAAGACATTATAAAATATTGTGACATTACTTTAATTTCATCTCATGCATTTCTAAACATAATAATTCCAAGTGATGACAATTAAATTTTTATTAACGCTAAAAATTTTATATCAATGATCAATGATCATAAAATTAATTTAAAAACAAGTGATGATTGATAATTTTGAATTGAATTGATAAAATTTTCAGCGTTGCTACGATGACACTTACAACGACCACTTCTAAATGAGTGTTCCGAAGGAAACCATTGCAAAAAAAAATATCCGTACGGTAAAAAGTGCGATGATATTGGATGCTAATGGATGTTTATCGTAAAACAAATGCAAGGAATGGGAAAACTCCACTACGGGATAAAAATTGATCAGCACATTAAATTGAAGATTTAAAAATAAATTATTAATATAATTATATTAATTATAATTAATAGTAAATAGTTGAAATAGTAATTTGTAATGGTGACAATAATAAAAAAAATTTTACCTCGCGTAATTGTAGAGTGTCGGCAGTAGAAAGCCGCGGATCGTGATAAACAAAAGTTTGAAGTGGAGCTGCTGAATCACAACGACTATCTCCACCAGCTGGTACACTTTCCTTCAATTGGAATGTCGCGTACGGGTAGATATCTTCCGAGTATTCTATAACCAGTCAACAATTGTGTTCGCGGAATTACAAGCTACTGCGAAGCAATGTGAGCTTAAGAGGGCTTAATTCTAGGTTTTCGAAAACAGTAAAATACAGCACCAGCAGTGGCAATAATAGCAAAGGAACATAAAACTAACGGTACTATTAGCTTTAAATCAGCTAATACGGAAGATTGTTGTGGAATAAATTGATCTATCTCCACAGTAGGCAGTGTTGTAGTGATATGAGGCTGAAGTGTCGTTATTTTGTATTCAGCCACTGAAGATCCAGCATTATTGTGAGCTCTTACGCGGATGTCGTAAGTTGTTCCTGGATGAAGCTCGCTGAGCGTATAAGATTTTTGAACCTTTAAATAATTATTGATAAAATATCCTCCATTAATTGTTGAATAAAATAGTAAAATAAAATGATTTACTTCAATATTGTTGGATACAAGTGTCCACAATTCTTCATTGTCCTTCCGGTACTCGAGTTCGAACCACGTGATAGGGCAGCCGCCGTCGTTCCACATGCTCAGATGCAGAACAATCCAGGACACATTGACAGTGATAAATTTGTCGATACTTCCAGGAGAATTAGCTGGCTTGGAGCCTTTTGTTGTTGCTTTTACGAATTCACTCGGCGAACCCATTCCTATTCTATTGTAGGCAGTGAGGTAAATTTGGTACTCGGTACCGCACCAGAGTTGCGACAATAAGTAACCATTTATTTTGTGTGACACTTTGACCTCTTCCCAATCCCCGAATTTGCGTTTGTAATGAAGTATGTAGCCGCGTGTAAGTGCACCTCCGTCGTCACCCGGTTTCCATTGGACACTTATTGAATTACTCGTTGTACTCGTTGCGAGAAGCAGCGGTGCTGACGGTGGCACTGGATTTAGATTTTATAATTACATTTTCTCGACAAAATTACCTTGTTAGAATCTAAGTTAGAATTATAATTAATGCTTTGAATAAATAATATGACAGAGATTTTCATTAATATTTTTGATGAGCTTCTACTTGGAATAGATCATTTTTTGCTTGCCAAAAAATTTTACTTTTTTTATCAACTAATTTAAGTGTTATTACTTTTTTTCACACACCGAAGAAAAAAATATCTCTTTTTTTAATTAATTTCCGATGAATAATTTAACAATAAATCACTATCGAAAATATATTATACTAAAATATAAAAAATAAATTTTGTTAAATTGCACTATACTTTTTGAAATATTGACGTTTTCAAAGAAATAAGTTCATCCCGATGTTTCACTCATCAAGAGCTTTCATTTGAGTACCCACATGCATTTTGATATATTTTTTATATATACATATATATATAATATATATAAATATATGAAAAATTGATGTGGGTACTCAAATGAAAGGTCTCGATGAGTGTAATGTCGGGGTGAGCTTATCTCCTTAAAAATTTCAATAGTTCACAAGATACAAGGTTATTTCTTTATCATGTATCTAGAGATAGAGCATTTTCGAATGCAGTCTAATTACTTATCAAAATAAATTGATTATCAGTGAGAAAAAAAATTATCCTGGAGACAAAATTTTTCTCATTCTCCTAACAATATCGATAATATTTTTAATATACTTTTATAATTATTTTTTTTGAGCTTGAAATAATTTTTTTTTATATTTTCATACAAATGTTTCTTATATATATATTTAGTGTATTTCAATCATAGTTAAAATATATAAAATTCATACAAAAAGCTTCAAAAAATTAATTTTTTATACTTTTATGTTATTCAATTATTTCAAAAATATTTTTTATATTTTACCATATGGTTTTTATATAAATTTCCTTCAAGAGGAAATTGCATAATCGAAAATTGTCTATTCAAGACGTCAGCCGTTATTAAAAATTTATTTTCAATTTTCATGCAAGACGTCAAGTATTCAATTATTTATTGAACATTAACTGTCTAACTGTGAATAAATAATTAGAACAACTAAGCAGCTTTGTCCCAAGAGTCTTAGAGTCTAATCCTACAACTTATATTCCTGACTAATTTTTTAATAATATAAAAATAAATAATAATATTAAATAAAAAACGGCTTTCTAAATCACATCATTGTTTTGATTATTTATTATTTATCATAAAATTTTAAGTTTTTAAATAAAAGAAGTAAAAATAAAAAATATAAAATACGTTACCTTGGACAATTAATTTATGGGTAATTTGATCAGAGCCGTGTTGATTTTCTACGTGACAAGTGTAATTACCACTGTCCTCACGATGAAGATCAGCAATATGTAGCGAGCCATCAGTACGAATAGTTATTCTGCCGGACGCTTTAACTACTTGGCCCCATTGCTTCCATAAAAGTGACGGTTTTCCCACACTCTGGCAAGGCAAAGTTACGTCTTGTTTCCATGGAACAATTGGACTCATTCCGAATGAATAAATTGCCGCAGGTACTATTCAAATAAAATATTATTTAATTACATTTCACGTTGTGAAAGAGTACTTCAGAATATTTAAAACTTTGTGAAATTGTATTATAATTAATGAACGAATTCATTCCGGTTATATTCATTTCACTAAATATTTCAACCAATCATTTTTCAATTACGGTAATTTATATTAAAAAATATCAAACGGTGTCGATATTATACAATTTAATTAACAGCGATTGTAAATTAATGTTTCGAATGAGAAACGAAATAATAAACAAATTTTTCTATGTTTTCAATTAAACTTTTAACGTTCTATGTTTTCTCTCTCTATTAATAAATATTGGAAGTACATTAAAGTATCAGTTCAAGTTTGTAAATACTCTAGACTGAATAAATATTTTTGTACTGAATGTTATTTCAATAATTATATTTAAAGCCATCAATTACCAGATAGAATTTAAAATAAATGAGGACATGTATCATTTGACTCATCAAATATTTATTTAATTACCTAATATTATAATAATAATTATTATTATCAAATTTATACCTAAACATACATATTTTAACTACAGCAGACAATTTTTTTTATTAATTTTAAAATCTGGTCAATTTTATAATTTTATGATTTTATTTATTTTTTTATATTTTTTTTAATAATTAACAATTTATGTGGTATTTAATCTTTTACTTTAAATTTCAATTTTTAGACAAACAACCTGCTAGATATTAGTTTCTAATTAAAAAAAAATAATTTCAATCTAATAAGTCTTTTCATTAACAATTTACGTGACCCATTTACTCCAATGGAATTGTTTCTTTCTCTTATTCTTGAAGTAATTAGATTTTATTAGAAAACTAGCTATTGTAGACGGTTCTTAAAAAATTTCGAATTTTCATATTTTTTAAATTAATTCCGTGATTTTAAAAATTTGAAATAATTTTTCAATAAATTTATTTCCGGTCTTTTTCTATGAATAATTTCTAAGCCATGAAAGATACCTCAAATCTGTTAAATTTATGTCACATATTTATCTTTAATATTATTTATTGTTTGTCGAATTTTGATATTTTTTCAATTTATTTCGTTGTTCGAAAAATTAAATTAAATTAATTTTTGACTTTTATCGTCAAATAACTTTCACATACTACAAATTATATTTTTTAATTATCTATCCCAAAAATTTACCTATCTTTGTCAGGTTGGGCCGAATCGCGCGTTTTCTATTTTTTTTTTTTTTAATTTATTTCGGACTAAAAATGAATGATTAATTAATTAAATTTAAATAAAAATAAATATTAAGATCAAATTTTTTCTATAATTGAATATGTTAAACTCGGATATGATCAAAATTTGAAATCATTGCGATTAACAAATTTTGAAAAATTGAGATTTTTTATTTTTAGACATGTAAACTTTTTTTTCGGCTGGTGACAAATTGTTTAATAATATTTCAATTTTTGAATTAATTGACAAAGTTTGAATTGTAGTCGTTGTATATACTTATACTTTATAATCCTCAACTTTGTTTATAGTGTTATAATAGTTTATTTATTTATTATTTACTATTAATTGTTATAAAATTATATGGGGTCAATTGAACCAGCAGTCCTGGGGACGATTGAACCATACGGAGAAGCATGAGACTGCCAAGTGAATTGCCAAGTAATTAAAAAAAAAAAATAAATAATAAAATTACCGTGACTAGAAGGAGATGCAGTAACAGACGAAGTTTTAGGACCTTCACCAACAGAAGTAACAGCAGCAACATGAAACGAGTACTGCGTTCTTTTCTGTAGATTTTCAGCTTTGTAACTAGTCTTGTGAGCCTTAGAGATGTGTTTATACCACTTTCCATCAGTGTCTTCACTCTTAATATAAACATAGTACGTAGTGATAACACCATTAGCTCTCAGCGGCGGCAACCACGAAACTATTATCGATTCATTCGAATTAGCGACAGCTTTAATTCCAGCAGGTACTTCCGGTAAATCTTCCTTCGTTTTACAGTAAATTGGAGCTGAGGGTATTCCGTCACCCGGTCGGGTCATCGCTGCGACTTGGATTGAGTAGTTCGTATATTTTTCCAAATTGTTCAACACAATCGTCAATGCAGAGGTTATTTTGGTGTCGTATTTGGTCGTCTCAGTAAGCGCGTCCATGCTCTCCCAGTTAACTTTGAAACCGCGGAGGACTCCGTTCAAGCTTGTATCCGGTGGTGCTTCCCAAGATACTTGGAGAGATTGAGCAGATAGTGCGGTACACCGAATATCTTGAGGCGGACTACTTGGCACTGATAATTCAAATTTAAATAAAAATTTATCAATAATTTTTTTAGAAAGAAGAAATATTTTTTCTAAATAAATAAATTTACAATTAAAATAATAAATTACCGTCTTCGAGGGTTGTCGCAACCACTTCAGACGTCATTGGTCCCGGGCCTAACGCGTTGTATGCTTGGACAATCACGCTATAGCGCGTGAATTTTCGCAAATTCGTCAATTGACATTGGCGACCGGGAATGGCAGTTCGAGCAAGTCCCAAAGTTGCGCTCGCTGATATCGGCCGTCCTTCGACAGTTTTGTAAGTGTACTGTTCAGCGGATAACCTACTTTAGAAATTTTTTTTTGTTAATTAATAAAATAGTTAATAACAATTACTATTATTATTATTATTATTCCTTAATAAGGTATAGTTATAATTATAATAGAGGGTTTAATATATAAATGTTAAAGTTTACGAGTTGGGTAAAGTTTAAAGCACCTAATAATTTAAAAATCTTTTTGTTCTATCAAGTTAATGGATGTTTGTGCCAGTTTATAATAGTCGGAATGAGGATACTCGGGATTTAACTTTTGAGTAATTTCTACTTCCACCTATTAAATGAAGAGATATTATACCGGGTAATATTGTATGATATAATTTAATTTTTTTTTACTGGAAAATTTTCTAATTATTTTTTTTTAAGCTTCTGCTTGAGTAAAAAAAATTATCAGTGAATTTTTACGCTGCCCGAAGAAAATGCTTTGTTGAGACGTATTCTGAAAGTTTTGGTACGTAACGTAGAAATTTATAGCGAATCTTTCTGGAATCGCACGATTTTATACCACAAATCGGATATTTTCGACGGATTTTACGATTTTCTCGAATTTAAAGTGCTTAATTGACAATATTCATCAGTAAATTTTTGCGCTGCGACAAAAAAAAACTGTCGAGATGTAATCTGAAGAATTTAATGCGTAACGTAGAAATTTGAAGCCAATTTTTCTTGGATCGCACGATTTTATGCCAAAATCGGATATTTTCCAAAGTTTTTACGATTTCCGCAGATTAAAAGTTCTCAAAATAAAAAAAATAATCAGTAAATTTCTACGCTGCCAAAAGAAAATGATTTGTCGAGAAATATTCTGAAGTTAGTAGTTAAATTAGTAGCAATTAAAAATAACTATTAAGATACTTAGAGGGAATGTTATATTAAAGTTTGGTGCCAATTATGAGTCAATAAATTGTTGTATTTATGAGTCAATATATTGTAATAAATTGATGTAAATAAATTTGTCCCAAAAATTGAATTTTATACACTTCAAAGAAAAATACAAAAAAACTAACAATTGTTAAATATCAATAAATCACTTCAATAAATTTAACTCAAAGAAAACTATTCCATGAATTTAAACAATTAACAACGTAGCCCTTTAACAACATCAGTGACCCGTCCTCAAAATATTGCAAAACAAATATAATTGATAAAGTTAAATTGTGTTAGCAACTGATGAATTCAATCGAAGACTTATAATGACCCGAAGTAAATACAATACAATGAACAATGAAGCAACAATTATTTAAACAAAGACCTGTGTTCCTTGAAGCCGACGTGGTACCCGAGAATTTCTCCGTTCCATAAGTCTTGATCGGGCGGATCCCAACTGACTTTAAAGTCTGTCGAACTAATTGGTTCGACTTTGAGATTCCGAGGAGGTCCTCCAGGCTTCTCACCGTCTGTTGTTACTTCAAGGATCTGAATAGAACAGTTCAATTAACAGGTTAGCCAAATGTATTTAAATTCGTGGTAAAATTTCCTTTGAAACGTAGAGGAGTAGAATGATTAGTGGGAATAGAAACAAATAAGGTAAGTGCGAACAAATGACCGACATTAAAGCCGTAAATAGAGAACTCTAATATGAAAGATATTATTTTTTATTTTAAAAGTTAAGTACGGCTTTTATTTGTTCGAAACTATTACACATAGATAAGAATCAATAAAGTTGATAGTGCTATACAGCGTATAGAATATAGAATGTAGTATATAGGTTGTTCGGGAGAGGCTTAAAAACAAATTTATGGGGTCTAGGTTTATATACCTACATCGCTCGCTTGACTACGACCCAATTCGTTCTCAGCAAATACCCGAAACTGATAGCTAGTAGCAGGACGCAAACCATTCACATGCCCGTATGTTTGCGTTCCAGAAACTGTCGCGTGGAACGTGTGGTCGTGCCAAATTTCTGTGAGAAAAAATAAACAAATATAAAATAGTGGGAACAAATTAGTGTATTATTTTATTTATCACTTTTTGTTGATATATATTTATATATAAATTCATTACCTGAATCTGTTTTGTATTCAATAATGTACTGAGTAATTGGACTATTCCCATCCTGACTGCTAGTCCACCCTAATTTAATATGGCGACTTCCCTTTTCTAGGACGTGGATATTTCGAGGGAAATCCGGAGGTTCTGTCAAATTGGTTGATTAATTAGTTAATAGGGTAGACGAAGGATAATGAGATTTACTATTTTTTCTTAAAACTTGAAATTCTTGATCAGTTAAAAATAAATTACTAAGACTAGTTTGGCTTATTTTAGCGATTGGAAAATTTTTAAGTTAATTTATAATTAAAAAAAATATTTTTTAGTCAGAAGAGAATTATAAATAACTAGAAACATTGCAGTCACTGTGTAACTGCTGTGACTTGTGAACTATAAATAAATAAAATTTCGCTTTATTAAATAATGATTTTTGTTAAATTGCACTCTACTTTTAATTAAATATTGACGTTTTTAAAGATATAAGCTCATCCCGATGTTATACTCATCAAGAGCTTTCATTTGAGTACCCACATGCATTTTGATATATTTTTTATATATACACATATATAATATATATAAAATATATGAAAAATTGATTTGGGTACTTAAATGAAAGGTCTCAATGAGTGTAATGTCGGGATTAGCTTATATCTTCAAAAATATCAATAATTCACAAGATATCTGTTAAATTGCACTGTACTTTCTCAACTATTGACATTCTTAAAAATATAAGCTCATCCCGATGTTACACTCATCAAGAGCTTTCATTTGAGTACCCACATGAATTTTGATATATATTATATATATACACATATATATAATATATATAAATATATGAAAAATTGATGTCGGTACTTAAATGAAAGCTCTTAAGGAGTATAACATCGGGGTGAGCTTATATCCTTAAAAATGTCAATAGTTCACGAGATACAAGGTCATTTTTTTAATATTTATCTAGAGATAGAGCATTTTCAAATGTAGCCTAAATACTTATCATCGTAAATTGACTATTGATGAGAATGATATGAAGCCATAAAAAGCCATATAAATACACTGGCCACAAAATTTTGATTAATCTCTTAATAATATGGATTAAATTATCAATTTTTTTTATTCAAGGATAAAAATACTTCTTAAATAATATAAATTTAGGTAAATATAAAAAAAATTAAATTCAACTGTATTATAAAAAAATTAATTAAATTATTATATAAAAATAATATTTCTATAAAATTTGTATACTACATTAAAAAATTACATCGAAATTTAAATAAACACAAATAAATTCTTTTATAACTGATAATTTATGAAATCAATAGAAATTAATACATATTGCATATGTAAATGTATCCGTTTTGCTATCTCAGTTACATTATACTATCTAATCAGATAAAAATATCTAATGAATAAAATTTAATTATATTCCACTTCATATTGAAATTACAAGATAATTTAAAATTATACATTTAGTAAATTTTTAACGACATGTGCTTTGATATTTATTTATTTATAGAGCAGCTGCAGTGAAATTAAATCAGTGTAGTAACATTTGCACTCTAAAATGGATCGCTGGGTAGGAAAGATCGCTATTGTCACCGGAGTCAGTTCTGGAATCGGCGAGCTGCTTGCCAGAGAGTTAGTTTCTGCTGGTGTTAACGTTCTGGGACTCGCGCGCCGAGAAAAAAAACTTCAAGAATTATCGAAGAGTTTAAAGAATACAAAAGGATCCTTTCATTACTTGAAATGTGATGTGTGCAATGAGCGAGACATACTTGACGCTTTCGCGTATGTAGAAAAAAATTTTGGCCGCCTCGATATTTTGATTAACAATGCCGCTGTTTTGATTGACAGTTCTTTTGAGAGTGAGTATATATTCTTTGAATTTTTTTCTAAATTAATATAAAAAAAAAAAAATAAAATTTTTTAGATGGAAAAACGGAAGATTATCGTTCACTTTTAGAAACAAATGTTCTCGCGCCTGCTCTTTTCATCCGTGAAGCCTTAAAATTAATTCGCAAGCACAAAAATGATGCTTACATTGTCAATATCAACAGGTAAATTTATCTCGAATAATAATAATAACAATTATAACAACATTCGTTCGTTATTTACCAAAAATATTTGTTCTAGCATTTGTGGTCTGAATGCAACAGTAGTAGATTTGCCAATGGGTTTGTACCCAGTAAGTAAATTTGCTATGACTGCAATGAATGAGACATTGAAAAAAGAAATCAAAGAAAACAATGACAAAATTCGTGTAACTGTAAGTCTTTTTATTTATTTTATCATCATTACTAATTAATTTTATTCTTTTTCCATTCTAAGGCAATTCATCCTGGAGTAACAGGTACAGAACTCTTTTTTTCATCAGATCTTCACCGTAATATTTATAATACCACGCCTTGTTTGAAGCCTAAGAACGTGGTTGATTGTATAATGTTCGCTTTATCAGCTCCATCTCATGTTCAAGTATGAATTTCAATTTCAATAATTACTAAATTATTGATTATTTTTTTTTTTCAGAACATTAAAATTTTACTTTTCAGATTGACGAGCTTGTTGTCACTGGAGTAGCAACCAAACAGTGAAATTGAAATAATTTTATCAATAATAAAAATTAAACTTCTTTTTAAAATTTTAATTTAGAATTTTTGAAGTACTTACACAGAAAAAAAATTTATTTGAATAAAGTAAATTATTTTGAAGAATTTCATCTTCTTGATTTGAGTAGGAAAATTTTTAAGGACGTTCCTAGACAGCAAAAATACACCCAAAAATAATTGTTATATTTTCAATTAATGATTCTCATTTTTTTAAACCAATCCTAAGAAAAGTATAATTGATATTTAATACACAGTAAAAAATTTTTATGTTAAATATTTAACACTTTTTTGTGTTGATTTAACAGAATAAATGTTAACTTTACATAAAAAAGTGTTAAATATTTAACAAAAAAAATTTTTAACACAAAGTTTTTTGATGCAAAATTTTTTTACGATGTAAAACGTTCGCATGAACGTCGGTTAGTATAAGATTTATATGTAAAATATATAAATTTTAAATGCTAATAATTCAAAATTTAGTGCCTCAAGGACTATTTAAAAAAATCCTGCGTATAGAGGATACTTATGAGTATAAGTATTCAAAATTTCAAAAAAATTTTAACAGAACAATATTTTTAAGGAACGTCCTTAAAATAAAAAATTTTTTTTGATTCAAGAATTTTTATCTTAAATTTTTTTCAGTGTCACAAAAATGTACAAAAATTTATATTTTAATATATTCTCAAAAGTAGAAAATTGCATTTAGGCTGTACAAATAATTAAAACAGATTGGCAAAAAAAAAAATAAAATTATAATTATTTATCAATAAAAAAAAAATTGAATTCTTTAGACAAAAATATTTTTACACTGATCAATAATTTCGCAATTAAACCACATATAGCGATAGATCCAACCCTTGAACCAATTATAGCTATTGAACTTGCACATACCTTGTATATAGAGATGCATGGTCATTTCATCGCCGCCGTAAGCATTGGAAGCTGTGCAGAAATATCTCCCGCTATCCTCCCTTGACGTACTAATGAGCTCGAGGATACTAACAGCACCATCTGTGGTGTTCATTTCCTTGACCATATACCGATAATCGGATACCGCCGGTTCCAGTTGGGAGCCAGCCCGCCTCCACACAATGTTCAGGGGATGATCACCCTTGGCTTCACATCGCAGAGAAGCTCTTGAGCCCAGTCGAGCTGTTTGATTGCGGTGCTTCTCTACAATACGGGCGGGCGCTGCACAGATAATTATCCACTCGTCAATCAAATTACGGTTTCGTCTTACCTACCTTTAGTTTACAGTTTTCAACTAAACTGGATTACACAATTAATTAATCAATTAATTAATTAATTAATGATCTCACCATTAACGGTTAAATAAACGACTTTGCTGAGGCCAGCACCAATTCCATTAACAGCTTCGCAGAGAGGGAGGATTTACGTTTCGCTTTCGACGGAGCGAAAGCTCGTACGTTCATTGCACTTCACTTGTTGTATTTAATTCACGGCACAGTAATAAATGTTTATGTATATATTTGTGTATAGTATCAATGTAAGTGTGTATGTGACGTCGTACGATGCAACTGTTAAACATGATGCACGTACAATTAAATACCAAGACATATTTACATGATCTCGCAATGTTGCATCCTACCGATATATATTTTAAGTTACGAAATCATTTATCATCTTTGACAAAGACATTGTCCAAAGAAGTTTAAATACCTACTGACTGTTCTGTTGGTTTTTTAAATTATATTGACCTACTAACCGTTTAAATACTCGAAATTATGGTAATTACACGGTTATAACTCCTTATTAACTACCTTCTATTTTATTACCGAACAAGTTTTTAATGAAAAATCATTTTCAAGGGTGATGGGACTTTTTTTGGTATGTTGGAGAAAAAAAAATAGTTGATCAAAAATTTATAGTCACAAATTACACAAATTACATTTCATGAAAAAATTAAATTATAATTTACATTTAAAAGTGTTTATGTCTCAAAATTTAATTCATGTACGAAAAAAAAAGATGAAAAGTTTTGATTGTATTTGTCTAGAACTAAGGGAGAAAAAATTTAGTTAAAGAGAAATATTTTTGATTCAAATCTAGTCATGAAACTCGTTTTATTAGCGAAGAGAAATTTTAAATCTGAAGATTAAGAATGTACACAGAAAAAAAAGTTTACTTTAATCAAGTAAACACACATCTTTTTGATTTAAGTAGAAAAATTCTTAAACCAAAAAATTTTTCTTGGTTTAAGTAAATTTTACTTGATTCAAGAATTTTTTATCTTGATTCAAGACAATGAAACTTTTCAAAAAAAATTTCTTGGTTTAAAAATTCTTCTCTTGATTCAAGTTAATTTTTTTT
>JZSA01004139.1:0-15497 GCA_000956155.1 Cotesia vestalis | reverse complement strand
TCTTTTTCGAGCTAAAAAATGAATGTTAGGGCGAAGGAATTTTTATTGTGAAATAACATAAAAAATTATGGTGAAGATCAAATTTCTTCATTGGTAAGTGGGACACTTGGGTACTTAATCAATCGTTCTAAATCCCAATATGTTCATCATCATTCTACCGTATTTACAACTAAAAATAGATAAGTGAAACTCTAAAACTATAAAGATATATTTAAAGGAAATTGGTGATCTAAACTGGACGACCTTGCAATTAACCTTGAAACTTTCTTACAGCCAAATAAGAACCAGCATTGAAATAAAGTTAGCAAATCTTCGAACAATAGAATTGATGTTCCTATCATTATTGTTGTTGTTGTTATAATTATCGTGAGTAAAGTGGTTAATGACTGTAGTAAACAATAGTCGATTTCGAGAATCTATTAATCAAGTCACAGCATAAGGAGTCTAACAATTGAATGCTAAAGTTTGTAAAAAGTTAGTATGCTAATTTTGTAGATTTTTTTATTGATTTATAATCATCAATAGTCAGCTACTTGATGATTTATTTATTTCACGTATTCCGTCGAGAGATGACAGAACAATAAGATTCGATTATAAATATTCAATATTTTGTGATTAAGAAATTTTTTCCGCTATTATTGTTATTGTTTTTTTTTGTTTTCTTTAATAGTCACATTTTTTGTTAGTAAAAATTGAAAAAACGTTTGTTTTAATTTATTTTGGTAACATTCTTAAGTTTAGTTTGAACTCTAAATTTTAGACTGTGTAAAAAATTATTTAATCATTTTGAATTCGATTATTTGTAGATTTTTTTTTATTGTAAATTTGATAATTAATTTCTCAAAAATTGCCAGAGTTTGAAAATTGGGTATTAGTCTCATTATAAGTTAGGTTTTTATTAAGTAAATAATTTAAAAAATAAGTTTAAATTTTTTATAAATTTTTGTACTCAATTTACAAAAAGCAAGGAATGTTTTTGTTTTTAATTTTTTTAAATTACTGGAAAATTAATCGAGTTGAAAAAAATTTGAATCTGACTTTGTGTAAAAAAATGGATCGAATAATTTTAGAAGTATTTTTAAAAAGTATTTAAAAAATTAATCCGAGGTAAAAATTAAAAATTTTCTAATTAAAAAAATCTTAGTAAGTTTTTTAAAAATTAAATTTTTGTGTAAAATGATTAAATAATTTGGTAACTACAAAAAAAAAAAAAAGAGAGAGAAGAAGAAGAATATTAAAAATTTTAGTCATTCGTTTTTACTAATGTTTTCCTATTTTAAAAATCAAATACTGTAATTAAATTTAAAATATGCAGTTTTATAAGACGTAAAAAAAACTATGCCGCATTCCTGATCGTAACCGTGATTTTTATTAAGTTATACCGAATGCGTACGGAATCTTGAAACGCACAAGTGCGTCAATCAATTGTCTCGGTTCTTTCTATGTGCATGTCCGTCGAATTAAACAGTACAATAAAAGATCGAAAGTGTATTTGAATATAATTAAAATCCAAGTACTCACGGAGACTGCTTTTATTTTTCCACGTAAAACAAAGAATTCTAAATAATTACAGATAATTTAACTTTCGATTTGATAAATATACTATTTATTTATAATAATTATTATTATAATCATAAATCTGTTTACGATAAAATAACAAAGGTGAGCGTGCCGACTAAATGAAAAATGCCGTGAGATAAGTCCGGAATAATTTAATAATAATTAGGTATTAGTTATAAAAAATTAGTCATTAGTCGGATTTACGTTTTTATAAAATAATATTAAATGATTCACAAAGATGTTTATGCTTACAAAGAGCAAATTAGTGCGAAGAAAAGAATAAATCGTAATCGAGTACGAGAAAGTCAAGAGCGAGTCTTTATATATGTATATGTATATATATATTGAATAGAGGATCCGCCAGTTAGCCTACTTATTTATTGCCAGACAAATTTGCCTTTTAATTATTTTTATCACTTATTTTTATTAACTATTTTCCTTTGACACAAAAAAATTTTAACTCACCCGATAAAATTTTATTTAATAAAAAGTTTTAATTTGATTACGCACTTTGTAATTACAATAATAAAAATATAATTTTTAAATACACTTATATAATAATAAATATAAAAAATAAAATATATAAGTATGTGTATGTGTATTTATATATTTATAAACTATTACGTTCTTGTAATAATAATTTATTTCGAAGACGAGTAACATTTTTCGGTGCCATTTCAAAATCGCCCACTTTCCAACTTCTCATAACTTTCATTTTTTTCTTTTAACTCAACATATAAACACATATGTGTATTAAAAAAAAAAAAAACGAATCCCTGATTTTTATTGATTCTAACTAAAATTTTTTAATCAATAATTACTTTTTTAATTATTCAAATTAAATAAAAAAAAAAAATTGAATTTTAAATTTTCGCGCCTTTTTTAAGCGGCAAATTTAAAATGTGTTTTATTAATTAAAATCGAATTTATAATAAAAATTATTAAAAATTCTTGAAGTATAGAAGTGTAAAAAAAATGAATTTTTAATTATAATTAATAAAAAATAAAATTTTTAATTAAATAGAATTGTAACTCCAATTAATTATAAAAAATAATTATACACAAGTGTATTTATATAAAATAAACACACACATGTAATAATCACAAATGTCTATCGAGTTTTCACCTAAAAAAAAAATCGTATGACTTTCACGTGCTAGAAAACGTTGTGATTTCACGTGGCTCTCATTTAATTCCGCGAATAACATTTAAATGCATATTTACAATAAATAAACAATCGTCAGTGAGTACTTATTGAGTTTTAAATATTTTCGGATAAATTTAAATATCATCGAAAAAAAAAAAAACGCTAAATTCCCGCGCGATTTAAATTCTTATCGTTCTCATAGTGTCAATGCAACTCGTGCTCTAAAATTATTGCTATTATATAATATCAAATAAAATTTATATACGCCCGAAAGAATTTTGTCCAAAGTCATTAATATTTCAAAATATTACATAATTTATATATTAAATAAAAAAACCATAAAATTGCTTATTTTTCCGCAATACTTTGTTTTTTAGATATTTACATGACAAAAGGTTAACTTGCGAGTAGTATAGCATTAGGTTATGTCAACCCAGGCTAAAAATACAAATAATTAGCAATAAAAATTAAATAAATTTATATACTTAAAATTACAACCGAATAAAAAAAAGTTTAAGAATAATTATTCAGTTAAAACTTTCACAATGAATTTGAATACGTCAATAAAATAATTGACAAGTTATTAAAATAAATTAACATTTTTAGTTCATTACGTAAATAAGTATATAATATTAATGTAATATTATCCGGGTACTTTTAAATTTGCAATAAAAGTTGATAATCAAAGTTCATTGTAAATAGCAACTGAATATAAGAGAGCTTACTGATCAATACTAAATATATAATAACTTACTCGGCATGATTGTACTAGACTAATAGGTTGCACTTGTTGGTGTAATTTTTCGTTAACACCTGTTGTGGTAATTTTCCTGGTGCAAAAGTGGACGAATCGTCCAGACTGTTGACACAATTTTTCGACCCGAGCACAGAGCCGACCCGAGGAACCCGTAATACACGCCATAACACGTACACGCGATTGTAGATATTAAAAATATATGAAAATGCATGTGGGTAATCAAATGAAAGCTCTTGATGAGTTTAACACCGAGATGAGGTTATATCTCTAAAAACGTCAATAATTAAAAAAATACAGTGCAATTTAACAAAAGTCATTATTTGATTAAAGCAAGATTTTTTTCGTTTATAGTTCACAAGTTACGGCAGAATAATTTTATTCAAATTTAATTCATTATTGATGTAAAAATTAATTTTTAATTTATGTGTGAGAATTTAATTAAAAATTAAATAATTATTTTTATAAAATTATTAATTTTACATTGAAAAAATTTTTAAGTCACTAAATTAGTAAAAATTGACCTAAATTAATAAAAAAAAAAAATATTTAAACATAAACCTTTATGGAGTTATCTTCAAAACTTGTTACAATATCAAATACATGAATAATGAACATTTAAAAAAAAAATTAAAGATAAAAATACTTTGAATGTACGCATTGTTTATAGAATAAAAAAAAAAGTACTTGTCATCTGGAGCATTGTGACTTAGCATTAAAAGTCTTATAATGATATTTAAAAAGCTACTGAGATAGTTCTTTAAAGCTTATAATATAATATAAACTACAAAATAACAAACAGAAATACCCCAGTCAAACGAATACAATACGAATAAGTATTCTCAAGACCGATGAGCCACGCGACAATGGAGGACACTCTTGTCCATTTTCTCAGTATGTCAGATCGGAGCACAATGAACGAATTTACGGATGATGTGTTGGAGAGATCAGACCAGAAAAATAATATGAAAAAATGTTTTAGTCATAATACACGTCCTCAAGTTAAATCCATTATTCTTTATTTACTTGTATAGCAAGAGTCTTCAAGAGACTTGGAACGAACTCGCCAAAGCAACAATAACAATACACCATCAAAAGGGAATATAATGGAACAGCAAAATAATATAAAAGGAGACGGGTAATGGAAACCGATGCCGTTCGACATTCATCTAACCCACGGGTGGTGCCAATTATGCTATACCCTCGTATTCGCTCTTTTTACCCGCAATTCTAAAAAGTTATCAAATTGTCCACCGTATATTTATTATACGCAGCGTACCTGTGTGCCTATACTTTGCTATTTACGGAATCTGAATGACAGAGGAACTGAAAACTCTGTCTGGAGTTCAAGTGAGTATTATATCGGATTTTCAAAAGGAACTAATGCGTTATTGAGGATCTACCAGGTGTAACTCACGGCCCTTCTCTTGGCTTTGAGTTCATATTATGTATATGCTCTATTCTGTGTTTGTGAATAACTATGTTTGACTATTCAATCGTATTTTGCTGTCTCTCTCGTATTTAAGGGACCTCAAATGATTCCTGACAATGAAACCGTACTTTATTCTATTCACCACTCTGGTCGTGCTCTGCTCTATTGACATCAAAGTGAAAATTCCATCACGCTCATCCGAGTTATGCACAATACCGAAAACACGGAAAAACTTTTAACTTTTTTGGGAAAATTTCAATTTAAATTAAAATTATATTTATCATTTTTAAATTTAAAAGTATTGTGAGAATTTTTTAAAATTATTTTCAGGTGCAACTTAAAAAAAGGCCATTCGGCAGCTCAAGTGGAAATAGATTTCTCAAATAAAAAATGTTTATTTTTTATAAAATGGTATTGATAATAATAATGTATAACTTAATTAATCTAAAACTAATTTTGTTCAAAGAAATTGCACCATTAATTGTGCAATTATCTTTATGTAAATTAATTTATATTACTTAATTAATAATTTTTTTTTGTTCATTTCTCATAGTTCTCTGCTCATAGCTGCGTCAAATAGCTATCTTGTACTTAAAAACTAAATTTATTTATTTGTAAATATTTTTTATGTATATTATTAACCCTATAAATGGCTCTGGCTGTTGGGTTTGATTGTTAAAAAATGAATAAATAAAAAAAGCCAATAATTCAAAAATAGTTGCAACAGTAAAACTGTTTCTTTGAATGAACTCTAAAATGAGTAATATTGAGGCTATTACCACTTTTAAGTAGTGAAAATTAAAGTTTAATAAAAGAGCTTTACGATGCAATTTACCGAATTTCAAAATTTTGCCTAGTTCATTACTTACACCAAGTTAAAGTGGTAAAAACATTAATTTTTAAGATTTTAAAAATTTCAAAAATTTGTCATTTCAAAACTGCTCGACCGATTAAGCTCATCTTCGAACTTAACCTTGGTCTTCATCAATAGATAAAGCATGCTTAATTCGAGAAGAATTGGTTAGAAATTGTAAACGCTACTAAAAATTCCCTTGGTGTGAATTTAATTAAATATTCAAAGAATTTTTCCATAAAAATAAAAATTAAAATCTAATTTATTTGGTAATAATCAGAGTATTAAATTGTATTATGAAATAAATTTAAAAAAACTACACAGTGGAATAAAATACCGATATGTTACGTGTTCGACAAAAATGTCGCCGGTATTTACGATAAAAAATCGCCTCGGAAGAATTTCGAAGGAATTAAAAAGAGAAATTAGTAGAATAAAAATACTTGGCGGCGCTTCTATGTATATTTATCCGCGTGGGTTACTTTCAGGTTGGTTGAGCGGCTCGTAACTAACACTTCTGTTTTCCAAGATAATCCGGTGGTCTCGTTTCACGGGGTATTATCTAAATCGTATTTACAAGGAGCTGGTGAAACTTGTGACCCTTCCTTTAACCTTTACACTGTAAATGTGTGTGTATTTGTGAGAATAGTTAAGTAGTTACAATAGTTTGTCTACTAGTCTGTTGGACTATGTAATACTTGTCTTTAACCTTATAGACTTAACCATAAGTTCTGTTATGACTTGACTAATTAACACACAATTAAACTCCGTCCCGTGAGTCTTCATAATTCCCCTTCGTTCCGTAACATTTTATTAATTTCTTCGTCAGGTTTAAGACAAATGTCAGGAGTAACATGCTTTTTCAAATTTATTTTATTTTATGAGTCAAAACAAGGCGGGAATATTATTATGGGAATAAAAAAATTGTAAATTGATAGAAATTAATTAAAAGTTTTGGTAGTTTAAAGTAAAATTTTTTTCCTGTGTAAATTTAATATTTTTTGCTTGTAAATTAAAAATTTACATTTTTCTTAATGTAAAATTGCCATTTATAGTTTAAGAATTAAAAAAATAAAAGTTTACATTTTTAAAAATGTAAATTTAATTATTTATATTATTGAGATAATAATAAAAATTTTCTGTTAAGGATAGTCATATGATAAAATTGGTTTTTTTAATAAAATTTAGTGTCTTTGCAAAGGTCTTGATTTGAATTTGTGCCTTTTCAAGGTTTCATATCATTCTCACTGATAGTCAATTTATTATGATAAGAATTTAGGATTAGTTCAAAAATGCTCTATTTCTAGATAACTAAGAAATGACCTTGTATTTTGTAAATTATTGACGTTTTTAAAGATATAAACTCATCCCGATGTTATACTCATCAAGACCTTTCATCTGAGTACCCACATTAATTTTTCATATATTTATATATATTACATATATGTACATATGATAAATATATAAAAATGCATGTGGGTACTCAAATGAAAGCTCTTGATGAGTATAACATCGGGATGAGCTTATATTTTTAAAAACGTCAGTATTTAAGAAAGTACAGTGCAATTTAACAAGTCATTATTTAATTTATTTTTAATAAATTTTATTTATTTAGTTTACAAGTCACGGCAATCACTTAGTGACTGCAAGATTGCTAGTTATGACTCAAAAAAATAAAAATATTAACAAAAATTACCAAAAAATATTCTTCAAGATTTTTTAGAAATTAACAAGAAGGTCTTCAGCCTAATGAATGATCAAAAGTGATCGAAAGAAGGGGAAAGCCTTCTAGATCCATAGAGGATCTGCCTCCTCTTTATTGGACAATTTGATACGATAGTCTCTGCAGTCCCGCGGTCTGAGAGCACAGATGCATACCAAGAGCAAGCCTGAAGTCTGTACACTTGGGTTACTTGGAGGAGCATACTCTTGGAGAAGCCTTAACGGCTGGAGAACGGCTGAATCTCCGAGAGAAGGGGAAGGGAAAAGCCGTGGGATCGGACGAGCGCATTCCTTGGGTCCTTACCGCTTGCTTGTGGCACACGAGATGCCTGCGACTTAACTTCTCTTGCCTCCTACCTAACCTAAACCCGTATGGTGTAAATATATATAGCATCTATATCCTTTAGCTTTTGCTTGAGCCTCAGCCCTCGCTTCTTGCTCTTCCATGTCTATGCTCTTTTTAGCCCGAGTTTTATTTTTTCTAACGCAAGTCTGCATGGCACAGATATCTTCGCCGTCCGCCACTCGCTTTTTAATCAATGTTTCTAATTATTTTTTAATCTTCTATCCAGCCTCTATTCAGCCGCACTAATTTCGCTCCAGTCTGCTCTCTGTCTCGTTTCCCAGGAACTAGACAAGACCCGGAACCGGAATTCGGTTAAATGATCCTCCTTTTTCTAGGCCATTCAGCCTCGAATTAATTCAGATATCAAAAGAGCCAATTTTAGGGAAATGAGATGCTGGGTGCAAGATGTCGATGTCGACGTTCCACTGATCTAATGCCAGAGGCATTGAAATAAAATTTAAAGATTCGACTGTCGATTCCCTGAATTCGCATGGCCTTAAGCCAAGAATTTGTCTAGGAATGCATTTCTCTTCACTCTCTGGTGCTGCCATTTAAAGAATTTCTAAATGTCCTATCCCTTTGCAAATCGAGATAGTGACTCACATACGGCTTTGCATAGATATTTATAAACCATCTGTGCCAAAAATTTTAATAATATCTGTGGGATTGAGTGAATTTTCACGGGTTAGATAAAATATTTTATAGCTTAGGTGATTTTTTTTTATGCGAGAAATTTATTACATCATTACATCATTAAAAAAAAATAAGCAAAATTTTGTGGCCAGTGTATTAATATAATAAAATGGATTTTTATGGTTAAATTTGGTATCGTTGGACAAGTCTTGACTTGAACTATTGACATTTTTAAAGATATAAGCTCTTCCCGATGTTACACTCATCAAGAGCTTTCATTTGAGTACCCACATCAATTTTTCATATATTTATATATATTATAAATATATGTATATATGAAAAATATATATATATGCATGTGGGTACTTAAATGAAAGCTCTTGATAAGTGTAACATCAGGATGAGCTTATATCTTTAAAAAAATTAATATTTAAGATAGTACAGTGCAATTTAACAAAAGTAATTATTTAATAAAGCAAAATTTTATTCATTTATAGTTCACAAGCCACGGCAGTCACATAATGACTGCAAGGTTGCTAATTTAATTATTGTTTTAATTAAAAAATTTAATTAAATGTTTAGTAGTCATAAAATTCATTAAAAAATAAAATAAATAATTAATAAAAAAAATTAAACCATTATTTACAACTCCGCTAAGGATAGTAGTAGCTCAATTTGAGTTTTAACTGCACAAAAACTCAACTTAATTTCCACAAGGGCATTATAAACTCAGATAGACAATAACTTAAGCCAGTGATGCGCTTTCTTCATGTATTACACCCTTTGTTCTTATTTCTTGTTGTTATTCTTGCAGTACAACTGAAGATGGATAATTGGTGAGCGTTAACAGAGAACAAACTGGTTCGTACTTTGGTACTTGTACTGGGAAGACAAGGGACAAGGCCACGTGGAGGATATCAAGCTAAAGACAACTCTCGCTGCTCACAGTGTTCACTGTATTTTCTTTCAATTACCATTTTGGTGTTAGCAATTAATTGTCACGTTTCTCGTAAATCCCGGTGGCTTTTATAGCGATGGAATTTTTATCCTCGAGTCACGTTAAAACCGCTAAAGCTCAAGAAAATACCATCCCTTTCTTTCTATATGTGTCGACGACAACCTTAGGAAATGGAAGAACGATGTACCGAGTGCAGACGTTGAAAATATAAAAATTCTTTTTAAAAAATCCTTGCGCGAGGAAAAGGAAGCAAAAATGGGGAACTTGAGAGATGGATTAATAAAAAAATCATTTTAGTCCTCGATTTTTGCCGGATCACTGGCAGAGCTCATTACGTGATTGGCTAATAATTTAGAAGACTTTACTCGGTTCGGCAAATCCCAGACAGCCCGGCTTTCCCGGGAGAGTTTATCGTCGCAGTTGTTCGAAAGCCCTAATCGGCTTTCTCTATAAGCACCTAATTACATGTATGACGAGTACGTATGCGAGAACCGAAAGTGTCGATAAATATTGAAGGCCATCTAGCGGCGAAACTACTTGTTACTCTGTTCTAGCGAAAACTCTATCGATTGACCTGATTTTCGAGCATTTTGCAGATTTATTCAAATTATTATCGTCAATTTGGTGAAGAAAGGAAAACTATTGATGGAATTTCAATGATTACAATCGATTGAGATATTTTAAGCCTTAGAAAGTTACATGTCAGTGTGAATAAACAAAAGTAATGTCACGAGAGATATCTTTGAAGAAATCGATCTGCTTGAAGGGGTTCTTAAGGTCGGAATAACCTAGATATCATTGAAGTTCTATGTTTATGTAAAGTAACTCAGATTTTTTGGTGATAAATAATCTTTTGGGCTCTGAAAGAAATTAATTTGGTTCAAGAGAAAATTTTTTTGGTTTTTTAAATTATAAATTTCATACATTTTAAATCTACAGAAATTTATTTAAAATTGTCATTTTTACATTTTAAAAATAAAATTTATTTTTAAATTTTTGTTAAACTGATAAAAAAATTAATTTGATCATAAAAAAAAATTTTTTCTGAATTTTATTTGATTAAATAATTTTTCAAAATGATTTTCTTGATTAAAAAATATTTTTTTTTAATAAATAAAATTAATTTTTTTACCAAAAAATTGACAAAAAATCCAGACAACTTTTAATTAAAAAATTTCTCTACAAAAAAGTTATTCTCATTAATCAAATAAATAATCTTTCCATTAAAAAATTAAATTATTCCAACGATAACACATCAGAATTTTTTAATAAAATTTTTAGAGCCCCAACGACTCTGCAAGACAATACAATTACCATGAAAGGCTTTAGCATCGCTCATATCCCTCCTAAACTGCTTATCATTACAAACTAAACTCATAATACAAGTAAGTAGTAAAATAAATATAATCGTCGCGCCTTACTTCAAGCTTCTGCATGTGTCCGCATCGGCAGCAGCAGTAGGACATGTAATCCGGTAGCGCCGGCATGAATTTAAGTTGCTCCTGATGCTGTGAGTACTCGTCGACGAGTTTGCGATAATGAACGCGAAAAATAGGTTTTGTTGTTCCTTGGGTTGACTTCCCGAGACGTCCCATAATCGCCGTTAATGCTGTCAGGCTTTTGCGCCTGCGTATCAGTCTCCTCATACCAAAATAAGATCTAAATTGCTGCTATCCGAGTAGCTCCTATATTTTAAACTTCAAACTAAACTTTTGATAAAAAAAAAATTTTTTTCACAATCTTTAAAAACAAATTCACTCATAATAAATTATTCACTGAACATAAAAAAAATTTTTCCGGACATCTCACTCAGAGTTTCACTCAGAAACTTCATGCTCGTACTCTACATCCGCATCGATCCAACAATTGATCACTAGAAAGCTGTTGAACTTGGTAACCTTTGCTGGAATGCGATTCGCGGGTTTACAATTTAAATAATTGGCTCTAAATAGAGTAATTAATTTTTTTTATCGATTTTTAAGTAATTAAATAAAAATTTTTCAAAAAGAGTCACTAAATTCGAACCGAACTGAAAGCAGTGGAATAAACCGCGTGTAGTTGTACAGTACAGTACAGGAAAGAGTAGATGGACTGAAGCTAACTGAAGACTGAAGTGGAAAGAGTACATGAGCTAAGCGAAGGGCAACTAAGAAAGCGAACGGCCCACACGGCTCAAATCCCCACCAGATCTGCCACGCGGCCTGCCTCTCATCTCATTCGCTCTCTCACTAATACTTGTTTATAAGTTTTAAAATACAGCCGGAGATTGTATGGGCTGTGGTGTGGGTACGGACCTATTTTCTTGCTCGCAGAAGGCATTAAGTACGTATGTACCCGTACCCGGCAAGGCGGCAGCTGGCGAATGCCACCTCGTACTCACTGTGTACTCCAAAGTATTGTATGTTACTTGTGATATGTGATGTACTTCGATCCCTGCATTTCGAGTTTTACTTTGAGGCTCTCCTTCTTTGACCTTACCTATCGCGATGCCGTTAATTGCTTCAATCCCTTTCAAATCACGGATTTTATTCATTATTTTTAATGACATTGATTTTTGTTGTGAATTTTTTTAATCATTTTTCTAATAAAAAAATTATTGCATAAAAAAACTGGATAATTTTTTTTTTTAATAAATAAATTTGCTCCAAAAAACTATTTTAAAAAAATTGCATTTATAATTTTTTTAAATTTCTGCGTGTCAATTTTTTGTTCTCATTTTTTTTTTTGAAAATTAATTTAGCTGATATTTAATAATTTAAATAATTTTTCTAATAAAAAAATTGCTGCATAAAAAAACTTAATAATTTTTTAATTTTTTTTAATAAATAAATTTGCTCCAAAAAATTATTTGAAAAAAATTGCATTTATAATTTTTTAAAATTTCTATATGTTAATTTTTTGTTCTGATTTTTTTTTTTGAAAATTTAGTAATTTTAATAATTTTTCTAATAAAAAAAATGAGAAAAAAAAATTGATTCTTAGAAATTTTAATAAATTAAAAATGCAATTTTTTAAAAATAATTTTTCAGAAAAAATTTCTTTGTTAAATAAAAAATAAATAATTCCACATGTTAAAATTAAAAAAAACTTATTAATGTAAATTGAAAAACATTTTTTTATAATGTAATTGATTTGTTGTAAAATTAAAAAAAAAATTAACAGTTATCAGCTGACTTCAGTATCATAAAATTTCCTGAAAGCAATTACGTTGTCAATAATAAATGAATAATAAATTATATCAATTAATACTCATACGTGGTTAAATTATAATTACAGCAGTTCGCGAGCTTCGCGTAACCTGGCGGAAAAACAGCGACGTGACAATCTAAACACCAACATTGCAATGATGGCAGCATTAGTACCCAATATAGCGTCAAGCTCAAAACGTCACGACAAAATTTCTATTCTGAGACTTGCCGCTGCTTATCTGCGGTCTAATTTTGGTAAGTAGTATAATTAAAAATAATAATTATCATTGTATAAGATAATGTATTTTATATACAAAAAATTTTAATTACCTCACAGCAATTGGTCCTGGTATTCGCGACTTCATCCCACCGGAGTACAGTGATATTGACCTTGAAGAAAATTTTGTCGACGTGAGTATATATATATTAAAATTTATAATTAATTATTAATTTTTTTGACATTAAAGTTAATGAAAATAAAATAAGCAGACATCTGACAATTTTTAGAATTTTTTTTATTAATAAAATTATTAAAAAAAAAATTTTTTTTTTAATTATTAAAAAAAAAATTTTTTTAAAAATAAAAAAAAAATTTATTAAAAAAAAAATTTTTTTTAAAATAAAAAAAAAAAAATTGCACATGTAAAAAATGTAAAAAACTAAGCGCGCAATTTTTTAAAAATATTTTTTGAACTAAATTAGATCCGAAAAATTATTTTTAAAAAATTGCATTTTTAATTTTTCAAAAATTCTACATGTCACTTTTTTTTTCAATTTTTTTTTTTGCTATAAATTTTTTTGTTTAGTAGTTTGTTTAAAAAAAAAAATTAAAAAATTGTCAAGTGTTTGCTAATTTAAGAGTCATTAATTAATATTTCTTTTTTATTAATTATTAAATAATTATTCAAGGGCTTCGATGGAACGGGAAGTTTTCTTCTAGTCGTTACAATAACCGGCAATATTGTTTACATCAGTCCACGTGTGGAAGGACCTCTGGGTTACTCACCAGTAAGATAATAATTTAATTAAAATAAAAATAAAAAATGAGTTCATACGATGAGACAGAGTTAATGAAAGTATAATGCAAAAACAGTAGAATTTTAGTTTCTAATATTGTCACTGGCCGACCGCTAAATCATAAAGTCATTGACTTTTGTGTGATTACGATCTGGCTACAAGAAATAAAAGAGCGAGTGAAGATAAAGAGAAATAAAAAAATGGACGTGATGTGATTTGATGTAAATAAAAAACCCTTGATCGTTATTACCTTAGCCTTATGTCTCTTCGACAACGGTTCTGCCATAATAGGTAGACATCACTTATATTCGTTTTCTTCACATTCAATTCAATCCGTATTCATTCTGTACTCCGAATTCGTTTAGAATACCACCCATTTTAAAATAACATTCTGGTTGTTTTATTTTTATGTATTGTTGCGAGTACTCAGCAAAATAGATATTTTAAATTATCCAACTATTTTATGTGGTCACGATAAAAACCCTAAAAAGCCTCAAATCTTCCATTAACCGCACTCGTAAATGTTTCCAGCACATAAATAACTTCTCGTATCTTTCTTCAAACTATATCACGTCTCTAATGGTAACAGGCGTGTTATTTTTTTTTTATTTTTCTAACACTTCATATCAAGTCAGAAGAAAATTTATTTTTTATGTGTAAATTAATTTTTTTTAATAAATTAATTGTCTAAATTAGCAGACAGTAAACAATTTTCAGGATTTTTATCAAAAAAAAATTTTTACGTCAATATTTTTAAAATAAAATCAACAATTTGATCTTCTGATTAAAGATTAATCAAAAAATTAGATTTTTATTTTTTTTACCATCAAAGACGCGATTGAACTCTCTAAATTAAAAATGAAACCAAAATCACTGTCACAATCACAAAAAAATCAAAACACTTTTCCAACTTCCGTCAGGTCTCACAAAACTCCTGAAAAATAAACACGTGGGCGCAACAACAAAACCGAGAACTGATAGTTAGATATCCAAGAGCAATCTCGAACTGAAGGAGGAATCGGTTGGAGGGGCCCATTACCCTGGCCCAGGAAGTCTGGGGACGATAGGTCGGATCACTAATGACACGGATAACGGCAGTAGGTAGACGCAATTCGGGAGTAGCAGCTCGGTCTGAAGAGGAAAGTTAAGTCTGGGCCTTGTGCCCCGTATATGTCCGGGCTTCTCCCTCCCCGAGCAGTTGGGGTCCAGCTTGGAGGTTGTTATCCTGCTTATTCCCTCGGTTCTTGTTATTCTTGCTCCCTCAGAGAGTAGCAGAGTATCTGGTTGGTATCTGGTTGGCCAGGACGTACGTGCCGCACGACGGGCCGTGGCCTGACTCTTGGGGCCAGTACAGGCGTTGTGTGGCCCCGGGGCACGTTGTCGTTCCTTTCTGCATCTCCACAGGCGTAGTGGTGTCCCCTCTACTCGTGTGTGGTGTTACCACGCTGTTCCTGGTAGCGAGTCGCGATTGTGTTTGTCGATATCTCAGGGAAGGAGAAGAGGAAAACAAGAAGAGAAGAAGAAAAGAAGAAAGAACGTAAGGCCCGTCTGCAAAACTAAAGTCCCATGTGTGGGTGTGCTACGCCAAGCTGTAAAGATGTTTATGCGGTGTGTATATATGTAATAGCATACCCAGCAACAATGTGTGACGCAGTTGGGAGAACACTCCACTCGTATTATATCGACTCGGTCCTCTGCTCTCTTACTCTGGAGCTGGTGCAGCTGGGAACCGGTTATGGCTACGGTCAAAACTCCTAAAAGACTTTGAGAAAGACGAATCGAGAAAACGGAGTAAAAAAGCAAGAGGAAACCAAGATACGCGTTAATGCCCGGACCAATGCAATCCTCCGGGCAAATTCAAGCGGATTTCTTCTTCCCCCTTTTTTT
>JZSA01004138.1:0-12736 GCA_000956155.1 Cotesia vestalis | reverse complement strand
GTTTACCAGTATACCTCCGCAACAGTAACAGATCGTCTGGTCTTTGATTCCGGTATGAAAAAACCCTGCCGCAGCTAAGTGTTCCTTGGTTTGTGGCATGGATATGGGCCAAGTTTGAAAGGTTTCCAATCTGTCAAAATAGTTGATGTACTTCGGGTGTACTATCTCCTCCAGTGGTGTTTGATCTGCTGCTTCTGCTTCATGAAGGCTTACGGGAAGAGAGTTTCTCGGTAAGGGGTAAAATTCGCTAACTGACTCAGGTTGGATTCCGTTTCCGTAATGTCTTCGTAAGCCGAGTCCTGTAGCTAGATCAGGTGGAAGGTCGTTAGGATCAACCCCTATTGGTACATTACCACAATTTAGTCTTTTTATAAACCAACAATCGGATTGCCAACGCTCATGGTCGAATCGTGGGTCGTCACCTTCTATCCACCTACGTAGCTCCAACTGACACTCAAAACATCTCACTATGTCGTCGATCCCAGTGTAATAGATTCCGCTGCGGCCATAGCTCCTGGAGTAATAAAATTTGAGGGCCAATTAACGAAGCTGTCTAGCCTCCTTTGTTCAAAACGGTAGCCGTTTTCAAATTCAGCACCTTGGTCTTCCGCCTCTCTTGGATGGTTTTTATTAATAGTACTCTCGTTTTCCATTTCGGTAGTAATCCTATTATATAAACAAATTTTTATTTTAAGTCTCCTTAGTCTACTTAGTATAATTTAACTTATGTTACTTTTCCCAATTACTCCCTCCCCAGTTTTTAATCGTATGATTTCAATAACTATTAATTAGGGTAACTGGAAGGTGATTCTACGATTTTCGTTCAGCCTTATTCGTTCAAATTCTATGTCTTCGTTCCTTCGATAGGTAGCTTTCATCTGTATCACACCATCATGACATGATTGTAACCTTTTGTTCAGCCTTTCTATCATCCAAATCAAATACATAACAATTATCCAGACGATTGCCATCATTCCATAAAGAAAACCTTCCGCTAGTTTTTCATGTCCAGCTAATCTTTGTTGTTGAAGCTCCTTACGTTTTTGTATTAAGGTGAAATCGAAAGATAAATCCTTTTTGTTATTTGTTTTTATAGTATAAAAAAGAGGTTGATACTCCGTGATTTCTGGTAGAATATGGGTAATATTTAGGGTGAAATTGGATTGGGGATAGGGTATATATTTTTCGGTGTTATGATTGCCTATTAGCTTCGAATCTTCTGTTTGTACGTCATATGGGGAAGTTAGGATTCCACATCCTTGTACTTCGAAGGATGTTATAATTCCTGATTCATTTTGGAATTGGACTATTTGTGGTGTAGGCAGAGAATATAACCACCCTTTTCCGTCTTCTATAGGTTTCCAAAAGTGCTTGAAAGTTCCTGAAATTCTAATGTCACAGGTCGACGCATCTTTGTTGAGTATTAAGTTACTTTCGCAGCTGGGTTGAATGTTGGAGTTATACTGGATGTGATTAGCGGTACAAATTCGTTTTTCGTTCAACTCTTGACAACGGTTTATTTCGGCCGTATTGCCCAATATATATTTTTGCCTGTCTTGTGAAAGTATAAGGTAATCAGCTTGAGGTTGTATAAATGCGTACCCGTTATAGCTTGATTGTGCTACGGGGTAAGCATTTAACTTAAATAGGTCATATTTGTCGCGTTGGATTAAAGGAATGTGTAAAGTTATTAACACTCGGCCCTCGTAAACATCATAAGTTACTCTAGATGATTTATACGTGATCTCTTCTGAAAAATCTAACTCAGCAAATTGTTCTATTAGATACTGAAATCGTAATTGGCATTGCCCCGAGTGGTTATTTACTAGGTTATCACTGGGATTCGTTAATTCGTAAACTAATTCGAAGTGATTGTTTATTTCCTGAGTTATTCTCGAGTAATCATCTAATTTAAGGTATAATTCGCAGTCCGATGGGTGTATTACCCTTTGGCATTCTCCCATAGCCATTTCTAAATCAAAGCCAAATATTGATGGTTTATTTGCAATTAGCTTTTTAATATTAATTTGGGAAAGCAACTTCCATTCCTTTTCTTGAAAGTGGACTTCTCCCAGCTTCTCGTAGTATAGTCCCGGTTTTGAACTGAATGGTGTGATCTGTATCCCCATGGTTGCCGCACTGAGGGTGATGAATAGTGAAACGAAAAACTCCGCTCTTGTCATGGTTTCTATAAAAACGCATTGTAAAAATAATCTACCTTTAATCTAGAATTTTAACTTATTATTTTATTTAGTATAATTCTAACATACAGTTATTCACTATCGCTATCGCTCTCCTGCCCTTGGGGTCCGCGTATTTCTGAATAAGCGAGCCGGTTAGGGTGAACAATCTTATCTTGGCGATCTAGTTTGATTCGGACATTACCGTCAGGCATAATATCTAATACTTCGTAAGGGCCTTCATATGGTAGATGCAATTTCCCTTTCTTATTTCCTTTTAATAAAAATACATAATCTCCTGGTTGGAATATTACTTCGTTTACGTGGCGATTGTAATATTTCTTTGACCTTTCCTTAGCTAGTATCAAATTTTTCCTGGCAAGGGCTTGGACTTCATGGACCCTAGTAGTTAATTCCGAAATGAAGTCTTCGTATGTCATAGTATGGTCTTCATAGGGTCTTCCAGACGGTAATCGTGCAGGTTTCCCATATACTAACTGGAACGGTTGGTATCGAGTTCCTTCGTGTACGCTGGTATTATAGGAAAATGTGGCTAATTCCAGCCACTCGTCCCATTCTTCCTCTTGGTTAGCAAATTGTTTTAAATATTCTACTAAGGAATGGTGAGACCTTTCTAAAGATCCATTACTCTGAGGTCGGAAGGCCGTTGTTCGATACCTTTTTATCCGGAATATTTTCGCGAAACTCTTCATAAGTTGACTAATGAGGTTGGCACCTTGATCAGTTAGGATGGATCTCGGGGCTCCGTATATACAAATAACTCGTCGAGTGTAAGCTTTTGCGATTTCAGCAGATGTCGTTTTCTTCAATGGAACCGCGACTACTAGTTTTGTTAATAAATCCTGTGCTGTGAGGATGTATAGGTTTTCGTTTTTTGTCCTTGGTAATGGTCCCACAATATCCATTGCTACCTTATCAAATGCATTTTCAGGAGTGTCAGTTATTTGCATTGGTTGTTTGGTTTTTACCCGCTTAAGTTTGGATAATTGACAAGACAAACAATTATGTATGGGTTTCTGGATGTCTAACTTCATATCTTCCCAAAAATAACGTAATCTTAATCTTTTGAAAGTCTTAATAACTCCTTTATGACCCCCAACAGCTGATGCGTGAGCTTCCATGACTAACTCCTGTCGTTCTTTGCGAGGCACATATTCTACTTCCCCGAGGCATATAATAAGGGTAGTATCCCAATCGGAAAACCATTTTCTTAATAATTTTATCACGTAAGTCCAGGCTTTGCCATTGATAAACTTGGATTTGGCTATACTTATCGAGCGTAATTTTAGTTGATTTAATACGCTACCTAAAACCTTATGAATGCGGATCCAACTCAACCCTTCCTTGGAATCAATTATAATGGCTAGGTGATGTTTCCTTCCCACGCGGGTTATAGTGATTTCTCCCACCTGGAAGTTTTTCGCTCTTGGTAATAACGATCGTTCTTTCATTTTTCTTGATCCTTCGTCGCTTGGTTTGCCTTTTTCGTTCAAGAAATATAAATAGTTGTTTCGTTGCATATATAACTGATCCCTAGTTTCTATTACTCTTCGTATTTTACCCGACCGTGTGGGTTTAAAATCAGGGTCGTCGTCCTGGTCAGGTGCTGAGTTTTTTTCTGGTTCTTCTTCGCTGGTGGATACGTCTTCATCGTCGGAATTTTGTTTCTTGGTGGTAGGGTCGGTGAAGGGTTCATGACAGTTGTTTCCTTGTGTGAAGTTTCAGGTTTCATTCTCAGCTGGTAAATCCCGTTCGTCATCACTGGAGTTTATGTCTTCTCTACTGATATCTTCTATTCGCGTTGTTTTTGTTCTGAGTTTTCTTTTATCTAGGGGTGCATCCGTAACCAAATACTGTGAAGTCGATGGTTGAGGTTCATCATCCATTACCTGTTGTTTGGTCGGATTACTGGGTTGCGATGTAGGTTGTTGCCGAGCTGCTTTAGTCTGGGATCTTGTAACGGCCAATACCGGTGCCCACGTTCCCAAAGGAGTTACAGGGAGGTCACGGTGATAGGAGTTATAAATGCTGGATCGAGGTTGGGGTTGTAGGAAATGAGGAATTTCAGTTGTCGAGGTGACAGGATTATGCGATCTCCCGAGATTTTCCACGTTATGGTTCACACTCTTTTCCACACGCATCCCCGTCATTTCCCCCATTTTCCCTTCGCTACTCATTTTTATGGGGTATGTCGGCATAGTATCAAATTTATCTAAGATTTCCTCCTCATCCGGGGTTATTTCGTCCGATAATTCCGGAGGGTTTCGGGACAACGCGTCGGCATTAACGTTAGTCTTACCTGCCTTATAAACTACTTCAAATTGATATTCTTGTAATTTCAACCTCCACCGTGTCAAACGGGAAGTAGGGTCCTTCGCGGTTTGCATCCACACTAGTGGTTTGTGGTCGGTTACTAATTTAATGGGCCTACCATACAAATATGGCCTAAATTGCGAAATAGAGTGGAGTACCGCAAGAGCTTCTTTTTCGTACGTACTGTATTTTTGTTCGTTGTCGTTCAAGACTCTAGATGTATATTCTACAGGTCGATCCTTACCAATGGGGCCCTGACTTAGGATACCGGCAATGGCTATGCCTGATGCGTCAGTGGTCACCACAAAAGGTTGGTTTTGTTCCGGATACTGTAACACGGGTTCTTTACACAACTGATCGCGTAGGGTCTCAAAAGCTGCTTGTTGAGCCTCACCCCATTCGAAAGTGGTGGTCTTTTTCAAGAGATTAGTAAGAGGCTTAGCAATTTGCGAGAATTTATGGATGAAGCGTCTATAGTATTTTTTGGGTTCGTGGTCGCGGAAAATTCTTGACAGCTGAAATTTTTGCCGGATCAGGACGTACACCATCAGCTGAGATGATGTGTCCTAAATAACATACTTCTTTTCGCAAGAACTCGCATTTATCTGGTTGTAATTTAAGGTTAGCTTCTTTCAATCGTTTCATTACACGTTCCAACTTCCTAGAGTGCTCTTCTAATGATTTGGCGTAAATTACTATATCATCTAGGTAAACGAAAACTTCTACTCCTTGTAATCCAGATAACACAATGTTCATTAAACGTTGAAAGGTGGCTGGTGCAGTTTTTAGGCCGAACGGCATCCGGATAAACTCGTAGTGTTTGAAAGCAGTGGAAAATGCAGTTTTGTGACGATCTTCGGGGTGAACTTCCACTTGGTGATATCCTGATTTCAAATCCAAAGTTGTAAAGTATATAGCTCCGCCTAATTGTTCCAAGATCTCACTACTAAGTGGTAATGGTTGGGCGTCCGAAATAGTTTTTTCATTTAAGGGACGAAAATCTAGAACCAGCCTATATTTCTTATTTCCTTGAGAATCGGGTTTCTTACCAACTATCCAAACAGCTGTGTTGTATGGTGACGCAGAGGATATGATGATTCCTTGGTCCTCAAGTTCCTGTACCTGCCGATTTATTTCCCCTCGTAGAGTTTGAGGGTAGCGGTACTGTCGGGTGAACACTGGGACATCGTCGGTGGTTCGTATCCGGTGTTGTAACACGTTCGTGCAGCCTAACTTATCTCCAGGGATGGAATAACTTTCGTGATGTTTTTCTATATGTTCGATAATACTTCCTCGTTCCTCACTGTTCATGTGGTCATGCCTCAATAATTCGATTACCTTTTTGATGCGTTGCTTGTTGTATTCCTCTACATCTACCACCTTGATTGGTTCGTCCTTCGGGTTCCAATTACTCTGATCTCTTAGAGTTTCTCGTTCATTGTCGTCCATTTGATTCAAGTCATCGTTTCCTTCCCTTATTGTAATTTCGTCTCCTATTTCCTGGTTACTTGGTATTTTCTTTTTGGGTAGACTAGGGTAATTCGATGTAAATGGTGACGAAGACCCTGACTTAGCTATTTCGTTAAAGTTCGGGATCGCTCGTGCCATCCTCATCGGATCACAACTGCCCATTCCCGTATTATCTGGGAATTCATTGGTAATTCCTAATACTCTTGTAGGTTCTCTCGTGGATTCGGGTGGTTTAATTCTTTTGGAGATTGGTACTGGCAGAGTAATAGGTTCCACGCTGTCAATACCATCCTTCCTAACAATCATTACACTGCCTTCATTAGGTTCTTCATACGCACTCAAATTGTCAACTGGGATATGCACTGATTCTACACTATCGATATCATCTTTTTTTTCAATCACATCATAACCACTTAGTAAATTTAACTCGAATACATTAGGTTGCCTTGGATTGTAAACATCAGTAATGGTTGAATTATTGGCGTCTCCCTGTTCGTAATGGTTATTAATTTGACTATTTTCATTATTATTTTCAATGGTTTCGTCCGTATTAATTGAACCATTACCCATGTTTTTACATAAGTTGGTTTTACTATTGTTAATTTTATCTCTATCGAAAGACTTTTTTTTACAATCAATTACCTTATCTGTTTTTATTGAACTAACAAAATTAACTGGTTCGTGAAAAATATCATTGTTAATTAAAGGTCGCCCGTTATTATTTCTGATTAACAATAAATCATCATTACTCCTGAAATTTCCATTACCTTCCGTTAGTACCTCATTATTAATACTAATATTGGTACAAAGATCATTCTTGTCCTTATTATTATCATTTCCAATGTCATTATTACTCCTATTATTATTAGTAATTTCATATTCAATATAACTCCCACTCTCAATATTCCTTCCATTTTCAATATTAACCCCACTATTATACTCTATATTACTCCCATACTCGGTATTACTCCCACTACTTCCACCTTCAATGCTACTCCCACTATTATACTCTATTTTAGTATTACTCCCACTAGGATATTCTATTTTATTCCCACCTTCAATAGTACTCCCCACTAGTATATCCTACGTTACGCCTACTTTCAGTATTACTCCCACTAGTATATTCTATATTACTCCCATCTTCAATAGTATCCCCACTAGTATGCTCTATTTTACTCCCATCTCCAATAGTACTCCCACTAGTATGCTCTATTTTACTCCCATCTCCAATAGTACTCCCACTAGTATGCTCTATTTTAATCCCATCTCTAATAGTACTCTCACTGGTATGTTCTATTTTACTCCTATCTCCCATAGTACCCCCACTGGTATACTCTATTTTACTCCCATTTCGAATATCAACATTACTACAAAAATCGTTATTACTCCCATTTCCAATATTACAACAATTTTCAATATCCATATTATTACAAAAACCACTATTACTCTCATTTTCAGCACTAATATTTCTTTCATTTTCGATATCAATAATACCGTAAAAATTATTATTGATTCCATTTTCAATACTAATATTTTTCTCATTTTCGCTATCAACATTACCGTAAAAATTATTATCACTCCCATTTTCAATATTCCTTTCATTTTCAATATCAACATTAATACAAAAATTATTATGACTCTCATTTTCAATATTATAAAAATCATTATTACTCCCATTTTCAATATTTCCTACATTTTCAATATCAACATTACTGTAAAAATCATTATTACTCCCATTTTCAATATTAAGAAAATCATTATTACTCCCATTTTCAATATTTCCTACATTTTCAATATTAACATTACTGTAAAAATCATTATTACTCCCATTTTCAATTTTCCTATTTTTATTCCAAGAACTCCCATCATTAACCGTTCCCTTATACTTCATCACATCATTTACAATTATTTTCTTTTCATTTTCAATTAACCTCCGATTATTAATTTCTTCATTTTCTTTAATATCTAGTGTTTTAATTAATGCTTTACTTTTTTGTTCACTACTTACTCGTGATTTATCAAGATCAAGTGTTTTACTTCCCTTTGGTTCCTTATTTTTACGAGGCAGAGTTAAATTGAAAGGGCAACTATTTTCCGATGTTCTATTTTTATTTGGGATACCTGAGCCTATACTCATACCAGAGACTGAGGCTACACTATTATCTACAATACAGACACATTTTTTTGAATTATTCCTTACCTAACTAAAATTATCATCGTCGGCACTCCGGCCAGTACAATAATTATTATCGGCTCCCTGGCCATTACAAAAATTCGTGGGGTTTTCAATTCGACCCCCAAAATTCATTTTGTCATCATTTAATTCTTTATACGGTTCTAACGTAACCACCGGTACAATTATTTCTACTTCTTTTTGTGTCGTATTGATAATAACCATGTAAGCCTTGCCATCTCGGTTGGTGACAAGTGCTTCTCCCAAATAAATTCCCTTATTAATTTTTAATTGTTTTACATACCCAGTTTTTACTTCCGGATTGGCGACTCGTACGTAAAAACCCGTTCTTGAACGTGGGGGAACAAAAATAGTTTCCTCATGTTCAAATTTAATTATTTTATCTTTTATTTTTAAACATTTTTGTGAATAACTGACATCCGCGAAATTATCTTCTAGAAATTTTGGGAATTCATTGGTAATTCCTAATACTCTTGTAGGTTCTCCCGTGGATTCGTTTGGTTTAATTCTTTTGGAGGTTGGTACTGGCAGAGTAATAGGTTCCACGCTGTCAATACCATCCTTCCTAACAATCATTACACTTCCTTCATTAGGTTCTTCAGACGTACTCAAATTGCCAACTGGAATATGCACTGATTCTATACTATCGGTATCATCATTTTTTCAATCACATCATAACCACTTAGTAAATTTAACTCGAATACATTAGGTTGCCTTGGATTGTAAACATCAGTAATGGTTGAATTATTGGCGTCTCCCTGTTCGTAATGGTTATTAATTTGACTACATTTATTATTATTTTCAATAGTTTCATCCGTATTAATTGAACCATTACCCATGTTTTTACATAAGTTGGTTTTACTATTGTTAATTTTATCTCTATCGAAAGACTTTTTTTTACAATCAATTACCTTATCTGTTTTTATTGAACTAACAAAATTAACTGGTTCGTGAAAAATATCATTGTTAATTAAAGGTCGCCCGTTATTATTTCTGATTAACAATAAATCATCATTACTCCTGAAATTCCCATTACCTTCCGTTAGTACCTCATTATTAATACCAATATTGGTACAAAAATCATTCTTGTCCTTATTATTATCATTTTCAATGTCATTATTACTCCTATTATTATTGGTAATTTCATATTCAATATAACTCCCACTCTCAATATTCCTCCCACTATTATACTCTATATTACTCCTATACTCGGTATTACTCCCACTACTTCCACCTTCAATGTTACTCCCACTATTATACTCTATTTTAGTATTACTCCCACTAGTATATTCTATTTTATTCCCACCTTCAATAGTACTCCCACTAGTATATCCTACGTTACGCCTACTTTCCGTATTACTCCCACTGGTATATTCTATATTACTCCCATTTTTAATAGTATCCCCACTAGTATGCTCTATTTTACTCCCATCTCTAGTAATACTCCCACTGGTATGCTCTATTTTACTCCCATCTCCCATAGTACTCCCACTGGTATACTCTATTTTACTCCCATTTCGAATGTCAACATTACTACAAAAATCGTTATTACTCCCATTTCCAATATTACAACAATTTTCAATATCCATATTATTACAAAAACCACTATGACTCTCATTTTCAGCACTAATATTTTTTTCATTTTCGATATCAATATTACCGTAAAAATCATTATTACTCCCATTTTCAATTTTCCTATTTTTATTCCAAGAACTCCCATCATTAACCGTTCCCTTATACTTCATCACATCATTTACAATTATTTTCTTTTCATTTTCAATTAACCTCCGACTATTAATTTCTTCATTTTTTTTAATATCTAGTGTTTTAATTAATGCTTTACTTTTTTGTTCACTACTTACTCGTGATTTATCAAGATCAAGTGTTTTACTTCCCTTTGGTTCCTTATTTTTACGAGGCAGAGTTAAATTGAAAGGGCAACTATTTTCCGATGTTCTATTTTTATTTGGGATACCTGAGCCTATACTCATACCAGAGACTGAGGCTACACTATTATCTACAATACAGACACATTTTTTTGAATTATTCCTTACATAACTAAAATTATCGTCATCGGCACTCCGGCCAGTACAATAATCATTATCGGCTCCCTGGCCATTACAAAAACTCGTGGGGTTTTCAATTCGACCCCCAAAATTCATTTTGTCATCATTTAATTCTTTATACGGTTCTAACGTAACCACCGGTACAATTATTTCTACTTCTTTTTGTGTCGTATTGATAATAACCATGTAAGCCTTGCCGTCTCGATTTGTAACAAGTGCTTCTCCCAAGTAAATTCCCTTATTGAATTTTAATTGTTTTACATACCCAGTTTTTACTTCCGGATTGGCGACTCGTACGTAAAAACCCGTTCTTGAACGTGGGGGAACAAAAATGGTCTCCTCGTGTTCAAATTTAATTATTTTATCTTTTATTTTTAAACATTTTTGTGAATAACTGACATCCGCGAAATTATCTTCTAGAAATTTTGAACCCAAAATACCATCCCTTTTTATCGGAAATTCATTAGGAACCAAATGAAAAATAATTGGTATTCCGAAAATTTCAGTTTCGATTTTCCCTATAGTAAAGACACTTTCCGCTGTGATCCCAGTTAATTTAAGAATTTCGCTTCGATCTACCCATGTACTTGCGGTTATCATTTTTATTTTTAATAAATTTAATTCGCATCCTGTATCTATCATTAATATTGTAAAATCTACTAATTCTTTTGCTGCGAAACCGATGGTAGGGGCTTCACCGTCACGTTTTAATTTTACTACTGCCACTCGTACTCGTCTGACAGCATTTCCCGATTTACTTCCTCCGGGATTATTTGTAATACAGGGCGTTGCTGTCCCTCGGGTTCCCGCGCTGCCCACTGTCGCAGGAGGGGTTGCCCATTTCCCGAGTTAGTGTTATTATTTTGAGAATAATTTGCAGGGCCCGGTTAAGGGTCTAAATCTCTACCGCGATTATTCATTTCTCGCCTTTTTGCGCAATCTACCATGAAATGTCCGGGGCTTTTGCAATAGTAACAAATCGGTTCCCTGGTTGGTTGGTTATCCGTAGGTCTTACCTGTTCGAAATTTGGTTTATTATAACCGTCTCGATTATTATTATTATTATTATTATTATTGTTTGTTGCAAATTGGCTCGAATTATGATTGCGTGAATTATAATTATAATTGTTCTGATTTCCAAATGGTCGTTGATAATTATTATTATTATTATTAAATCGATACGGAGTTTGGTTATTATTATTGTTATTATTATTAAACCGGTATGGGTTTTGATTATTATAATTATTATTATTAGTTGAACGGTTGTTCGAGGGACCCGGGTTACCTTGATTAAAATTTCCTGTGTAAAATTCTCGACTGCCATTATTAAGATTATAACGATTATTATATGGATTTGGATTATTATTTTGCCGATAACCGTAAGGGCCTGAATTTGGATTATTATTATTGTAATTATTACCATTATTATTCCATCCCGAATTATTACCCTGTCCTCTATTGTTATTATCAAAATTTCTATAGTTATTTGCATTTTTGTTATCAGGGAAATATGATCGATCAACGTTTCCGTCTCGTTTTCGATTTGCGACTTCCTTATCATAGTAATTATATTCCCGAGCAGTGTGTCCCTTACTGTTGCAAATTCGACAGACTATCGGCTGATTTTCTACGTATGTTACTCTTCTAGGTAAGTCATATTCAAGAGTTGATGACGATTGATTTATGTCTCGACGCGATGATATTTTACCCCTTAACAATTCCTTAGCGCGAATTTCTTTCTCGATTTTAACTGCATCTAATAATACTTCGGAGAAAGTACCCCTATCATCTATTCGTTGTTCTATTTCCGGTTTCAATCCTTGTATAAAACAATCGCGAAACTCGTTCCCATATTTTAATTCTTCGACGGGGTTTAATGGACGATTATTGGGTGACTGTGCTTGAATCGCCGCTAAAATTTTACTTCCTAACTCGCGGACTCGATTTGAATAAGATAATGCACTTTCATCATTCCTTTGGAAAACTCGACCCATTTCACCCTGGAGTTGATATAATGATTTAGGCGGTTCGTACAATTCTTTTAAATATGATAAAAATGCTTCTAGAGTATCAAATGTAGCCCCCTGTATTGTTCTCCTAGCTTCCCCTCTAAGTTTATTTCTGAGCATTAATACAAGGTTATTTTCATTCCCGGGCGCGATCATGGCTAATGCTTCTTTACACCCGTCTATGAAATGCGATAAAGGTATGTTTTGCCCGTTAAAATAAGGAACCGCCTCTAAGGCATATTTTATTGAATTTGGCATTACTACGTTTACTGGCGGATTAGCGTTATGCACTTGACCATTGATATTATTACCGTTTCCTACCTGATTTTGTGGGTTTACTCCTCCTACCCTATTTATTGCTGGTGGTTATTGTAGTAATGTTGCTTGTCGCGCGATTTCCTCTCGTTGAAGGCGAAGTTCCTCCGTTTGTCGTTGTACTTGTTCCATTTGTTGTTGAAATTGTTGACGTTGTTTTTCCCGTTC
>JZSA01004136.1:0-13765 GCA_000956155.1 Cotesia vestalis | reverse complement strand
CACCTCATATTAAGAATTCACTGATCAAGTCGCTTAAAAACAATTTTTAAATAAATATTTTCATCCGTTGAATTCTATTGAACCAATGTAAAAAATGAACCGTTTTTATCGTTTCTTAATGTAGTTTACGACATATCTGAGAACGTGAAGATCAATATATCAATAAAAAATCACAATAAAAATCTCTCACCAAATTTAAAAATGATAATTTCAAAATTAATAATTAATAATAAAAAACAACTAAAAAAAAAAATCAATAAAACTTAAAACAATTAAAACAAAATACCGCGTTTTTGTAACCATCCTTCTTTGATTACTCGAGTAATTCAAAAAAGTAATTGAAAAAAACAAAAATAAAAATTCGAGCTCAGAAAGTTCGAGTCCAGTAGAAACAAACAACGACGAATCGACAAACAAATTTAAAAAAGTCTTTGAAAAAAACAAAAATAAAAAAAAAGAGTCTGATGAAAAATCAAATTCTCAAGAGAGTCTATCTCATCTTCATCCTCAGACAAATCGTGAACTTGAGTCACATAACACACGAACGAACTTCTATGTGAATGATGGTATCATAATATATTATTATTATTTCTATTTTTGAATTAAATTTATGTGTCACAGAATTATTATAATTCTGGTTTAATCATTTGTTTTTAAGTTTCTTCAGTTTTCTTTTCATCGCTTAATTTTATAGATTTATACTTACTGTTGTTTTTATAGTTATATAGAGCTTTATTATATTTGTATTATAATTTTTAATCTGCAATTTTCGAATATCTTGAATTTTATTTCAGAGCTGCTGACTAACATTATAAATAAAATAATGTCTCCACTTGTACAAGAGCAAAAAAATAATAATGTTCAACTTAAGTCATTAACTAAGACTGTTAATGACTTAAAAGGGTGCGTTATTGACACAAAAAAAGCCTGTGAATTAAACAGCACTGCAACAAGCTCACCAATATTATTTGATACTGAGAATGATTGTGGAATTGAGTTACCTTGCCAAAAACTCGCTGATTTCGACGAATTTGAAAAAAAATTGAAAGAAGAAAACTTTCGTAAAATAATTGTAAATATTTCATATCATTTTTTCTTATATATTTCTCTATGTTTCAGAAATTTTATTAAAAAATATTTTTTTCAGATGCGTAAGCTTTTGACGCAAGTTAATACTAATCAAGCCATGGTTAAGAGTGTTGGAGCGATGATGAGGCTGATAATGTCACGTGAAGTAGCCTTACTTTATAACTTGAAAAAAGCGAACGATTTGAAAAAAAAATTGTTCATTGAAACGCAACTGTATAAGATTTTAAAAGATAGGTATTCTTTCTTAGGTAGACTAATAACCTTGTTGGTAATAAATTAAGTTTAATTATTTGTTTTTTGCAGGGATACTGATGCAAAAGTTTTCTAAGTCAGAGAACGATCCGTTGCCGGAATCACTCGTCACCTCTACCATTTCAAGTGTCCTCAGTCATTGTGGAGATTGGGAGGGTGGCCGCACAAGTAGGAAGAAAATTAGTGCACAAAAAAAAGCAGAACAAGATGAAGCACATCGAAAAGACCAAGAAAACGATAAAGAGACTACTGAAAAAGAAGGGGACAATGGGCACACAGAAAGTTAAAAAAATTATATTTTTTCTTAATCTTTTATCTTATTTTCATAATTTCTTATTAACTATTTTTTTTTCTTTTAATTTATGTTCATATTATTAAGAGCAATGCATATCATTTAATGCTAAGAATAATGCAATTACTTTGGTGCTAAGTTTAAGGATTTTTGTTATCAAATTGTTAGTAGTAGCAAAATCTATCACCAAATTTAATACCAAATGTTATTATTTAATGCTAAGAATAATGCAATTACATTGATGCTATATTTAAGGATTTTTTTTACCAAATTGTTAGTAACAGCCAAATCTGTTATCACATTTAAAACGAAATGTAATAAGGTATTATAATATATTAGTTTTTTCATATAATTTTACTGTTATTATTATTATTATTATTATTATTATTATTATTATTATTATTATTATTATTATTGTTTTGTTATTTTTGATCTGAACAGTTCTGCCGTTGCTTGTGCGGATGAGACCAACTTTGTTTGCTGATTCTACAATTGCAGGTACTAAGTTATCATTTATCTGGTCCACATTTTTCTTAGCAAAGTCAGTTTTGATTTCTCCGAACATCAACATTCCTTTCCTGTAGTCAGAGATCTTGGTTGTCTCCCAATTTATTTTTTTTCTTTCATTTCCCGGGATGCTACTATATTTTCTCCTTGTACTTTGAAACTCTGATGTGCATGCTAGATTTACTGGGTAATAATATGACTTTGAGGCTAGATAAACTACTTGTAGATCCATGACTTTATGGATATGCTCTAATTTAACTCAAAATAGGTCTATCACACTGCAAGCACATTCTGTAAGCGTGCTGCGTGCAGGGGAATTACTCTTGGTGCGATCTTTTAGTACTACCATACCATTTTCTATTCCATAAAACTAATAATTTCCCTGCCTTTGACATCCAGCTTGTGGTCACTAGAGATACGATTAGGGCCAATTGAGGTATCATAGCACACCTCTGCTGGTAAGAAATTTTCATGTGCTACTATCATTCCATTATAATAGATGCTTTATTTATTTTTGCAAAAATACTGTTCCATAAAAACGATTTTTTCATGTAATTTAACTGTAATAAAAGACCACACTTTTCAATGTTGACTGCAATGTTCTATACAACTTTGATTCGATCTATTATCTAAGCAAATGATAAACGGATGAAAGATTGACAAGTTTTATGTGATAACATTTTATATGATTTCGATCAATTTAAAGTTATTATGGAAAAACTGATAAAATTTAGAAATTAGCGTTTTTTTTTACTGTTTTTCGGTTATTGTTTAACGGAAGATAACTTTGTGTAGAACGTTTGTTGTTGGTCATTTAAAATACTACTCTGTAAACAAGAATTACTGAAAATTCTATTGATTAAGTGAATATTTAATCATTTTAAGTGTCACTCGAACAGTAGTGGTTCCATTCTTAGTTTGTAATTAAAATAATATTCACTTATATGCAAGTGAATTTTCACAAATATACGCTTAAAGTATCCGATACTAGAAGTCGTCCTTACCTAATAGTTATTAATTCCAATTGCACGTTTCATAAGCGAAGCGGATAAGGTTGTGCTCTACACACGCCTTAAAGAAATGAAGCGATTTCTTGAGCTAAAATTGTCTCTATTTTTTTTCTATCGCACTAATAGAATAATATTTAAACGTTAATGTCATGCAAAAACACAAGTTTCAACGCTTATGATATCTTTAAAATACATATTGCTTTTTCAATAAATAAAAAAAATGTTTAAGAACATTATTCCGTGGACGTCCGGCTATCAAATGCATATATGAAAACTGGCGTGGTCACAATAACTGCCGAAAAATGTAACTGATCAAGTCCATTTTTTTATACGCTTCAGTATGATATAAAACTATAAGTCCTTTCGAAGATCACGATCTAATTCAATGTAGTTTATTTAAAAATAATAAAGTAAAGATCCAATAATCGTTTGTATATCTATATCTATGTAAATAAGGTTCGTTTACAATACATGCGTAGTTTCTCTCATTTTCTGGCTAGACAATGGCGCAAAAGATTTAAAAGTATTTTCTTTTATTTAATTTTATTCAATTTGGTTATAGAAAATGATATTATGAGGGGTGCACTTTTTACTTTCCAAATTTTTTTTCCCTTTTTTTTAAGGCTTTCCTTCCATAATGAACGATGCAATCATATCATCCGGAGTTAAAAATATTGATTGAAAATAATTGAAAAAATGTTCCTCGAAGCTAATTACATATTTATCTATAATTAATATCACGTTTTAAATGTCAAATGAGTGTAAATCAATTTTTTTTACTAATGCATTAAAGAAATATTGTAATTTTACAAATAAGAAAGAAATTTTCAAAAGCTAAAAGGGCGAATTCCTCAAATTGTACTTAATTAAAAAATTTTTTGATGTAAACCCAAAAATGCGTATATAAAGTTTGTGACATCTCATTTTTCATTAATCGGGTGTGAACCTTCTATTCACTATTATTTTGATGTAATAATGATATTAGTTTTGAATTTAAAAATATATTTTTCAACTTCATCTTCTCAAATAATTGTAAAATTCTGAAACCAATCGATTCCTTATTTATCACGTTATGTAGGCGATGCAATTATTTTACGTGTTGATGGAGATGAAGACAACTGAAGCGTATGAAGCTGTTTTCAAAAAAATATGCCTGTTATGCCCTAAATTTAATACAGTGAGCCCCATCATACATACCGACTTTGAATTAGCCACCAGGAATGCCCTTCAGTCAACTGTCACCAACGTCAGGATAAGAAATTGCCATTTCCACTTCTGCCAGGTAAAAATTCAATATAACCTAAAAAAATTACGTGGTTGCAGGCAATAGTGTATTTCAAGAAAAATAGAGAAATCTATTGAAAAAATCGGTTGACGGCACAAGCTAACCCTACAACTTCCTGCTAAGTTTGAATTTAAAGCGCCTTAAAGTGTGTTTTTTGGTTAATATTTGAGCTTTTAAAGCTCAAAGCACCGTTTTTATTGATCAACTATTATGTTTGAATGCGTTGTTCGATTTTCTTTTTTGAAAAAGTATTCGACGTAGATTTTAAAGCACAAAAACAAAATTGACAGTTTTATAATGATTAGTTGAGAAATCTGGAAGATATCTTTAAAAAATGATGTAACTGAAGTTGCATTCGGTCAGCTGAACGCTAATATATATAGATATATCATATACATAGTCAATTTCTAAACCTCATAGATAACTCTCGATACATTTTAACCCCCAGGAAAAAATTTACGACTACCTGGAGTCATTATCCTTCCACTTTCTCATAATTTCAACCCCTTGCTATTGTCGGAACTGGTATAAATTCCAGCTGGAAAATCTAAAAACTTGAAAAAAATTCTGAGTACACTGTACTCCGCTGAAAAAAATCTGAACTTTTGTACAATCACCTTTACCCTTTATGAATGGACATGATTACCTTTTATGTGATTACACTTTCGATACCTTGAAACCCTCTACGAAAGTTGTAACCTACAGGGACTTTTCTAAAACTAACCATGAAGTCTTATGTAATAACCTTATGCAATCTCTTAAAATCGATAGAGAAGTATTGAATAATTCTGATCCCAATTATTTAACTAGTTTATTTCATACCACAGTTACTTCAATTCTTGATGAATTTGCACCTTTTCGTTCTCGCAAAATTATTCATGCTCCTAATCCGTGGGTCACAAAAGAACTGAGAGCCAAGTGCAAAGCACGTGATTCTTTATATAAACGTGCTAAAAGAAATTGCAATGTTGACCTATTAAATCTTTTTAAAATTAAGAGGAATTTTTTTAAAATTGAACTAGCTAGCGCCTGTGAAAATTACTTATGTAATGCACTAAGTAATATCCTATCAGGATCTAACATGTGGGGTAAACTTAAGCATTTGGGGTTAGTTATAGGTTGAACTTCCTCGCCCTTAAATTTCTTTGACCCAAGAGAATTAAATAGGCATTTTGCAAAATTAGTGAGACAGCATCCTCCTTGGAGTGAAGCAACTTTTGATGAAATTAAATCTTCTCATAGTAGTCTTGTAAATTGCTCGTTTGTATGGACTGAGATAGACATTTTTGATGTAACCAAAGCTCTCCATTTCACTCTTAGCAAATCGAAGGGAAAAAGTCCGGATGAATTAAATCTTCAATGGTTAAAAAACTTCATTCCCCATATAGCGATCTTTCTTACAAAGCTTTTTAATAGATCTCTTAAAACTGGTATCTTCCCTCAAGCTTGGAAGGCAGTTTATATGTTACCACTAAATAATATTTCTCCACCGCGTTCTCTCTCTGATACTCGGCCCATAGCTAATACGTCACATCTAAGTAAGGTTTTTGAGAGAATCATTGCAAATCAAGTAGTTGCATATCTTGAGGACAATAATCTTTTAGATAAATACCAATCGGGGTTCCGAAAACTTCATAGTACGCAATCTGCTCTACTAAAACTAACCAATGATATTGCTAAAGCCATGGATAATTTTAAGTTAACGCTAATAGTTTTCGTTGATTTGACTATAGCTTTTGATTTTGTCAATCATAAAATCATCTTGAAAACTTTGATTGAATTGGGCTTTACCCTGGATACAGTTGAGTGGTTCTTAGCTTATTTATCAAATAGAACACAATCTGTACTTGATGAAGATGGTAAACCGGTTGGGTTTGAAGATACAACTGCTGGAGTTCCTCAAGGCTCTGTTCTTGGACCCATATTATTTTTACTTGTGATGAACTCTGTGGCAAAACGACTTGCTTACAGTAGTCATGGTTTATTTGCCAACGATATATATATATATATATATATATGTTTATCCAGTATGGCTTTCGCGGACCTTATCTAAGCATACCTTTTTTTAGTATATATTACTGATATATTTTATGATAAATCGATGTATTCAACTATTTTTTGGATACAGCTAAACATTTTAATTTTATTAAATCATTCATCGCGTGGGGAGTTTTCGACACCCCAATCTTTGGTCCCCATTTAAGAACTGCACTCAAGCGCATGTCTATAATGCTGTACCCCAGTTCCCCACGCGTGGGGTATTTTTAGTAAAAATTGCGTCTGCTATTAGATATTAATATACTGAAACGAAATAAATTTCCAGATGATTTTGGCTTGACAATATGAGTAAAGATATACATATATATATATATATATATATATATATATATATATATATATATATATCTATTTACACTGTTATGGTTATCAAATACATGAAGCTACTAGGCAATTGAACCTAGATGCTCAAGCAGTAGTAAATTGGGCAAGAGATGATGGGTTAGAAGTAAATTTATCAAAAACTAAAGCAATGGTATTAGGTTCAAATAATAAGGTAAAATCTCTTTTACGTGATGGTATTCCACAGCTTGAAATTGATGATGTAGCTCTTCCTTATGTAGAATCAACCAAGTGCCTTGGACTTCACCTAATGTACAATTTATCTTGGAATTTACACATCTCAAAAACAATAAGTAAAATTAACTCGGCACTATACAGTTTGAAATTACGTTGAAACATCTACACCTCCTCAATTAAAACTTTACTTGTATCAGCAACTATTCTACCATTAATTGATTACTGTTCCATTGTATTATTAAATTCAACTTATGATAATGACTGTAAACCCCAACGTTCCTTAAATCCAGCTATTCGTTTCATATTTAATTTAAAACGTGATGAACATGTTTCGCCTTATAGATGTAAATTGGGATGGTTGTCAATAGAGAGTCGTCGTATTTATTATGCTTCTTGCTATTTTTATAAACTATTGGAAATTGGAAAACCCTCTTATTTGCGTGAGTTATTTGAAGAAGATCTTGATGTAAGACAGTCTGAACGATTAGCAGTGAAGAAAAATAATATCCTCTTTAAATTACCGAAATTCAGTACAACTCAATATGAAACTTCTTTTGTTGTCACAATGATACGAGTATGGGAAGAACTACCAGAGGATATTATAAAATCATCTAGTTTGGAAGTTTTCAAAAACAAGATGTTCGATTATCTATTCAATCTTTATGTATGACCCTAAGCTTGTTGTCAATTCTCTAGTTCTTTTTCTTTATAATTATAATTCCCTTGAATGTGTTTTACCTTTATCTCTATGACTCTTAAATTTTTTAGTTAATTCGGGATGGCCTTCAGGGTCAACCGTTTTCCTAATTTTTTTTTTTAATTCTTATAATTAACAATTATTGATAACAATTATCAAATAATTAATTAGGGGAAGAGGGGGGGGGTAAAGTGAACCCCCCTAAAATTTGTAAGGACTCAAAATTTTATTAGCTACTGCATGGAAAAAAGTAAACTGTAATAAATAACAGTCGATTTATAATAAGTAATGATCAACTGCTAAAAATTACCACTTCAAACAGTAAAATCATGATTTTACTATTCACATTGTAATATTTACAATTTAAACCTTACAATTTACTCTTTACATGAAAGAAAATACTATTTCAAACAGTCATATTCGCCATGTAAATGTCTAAAATGTTAAAGTATAATAATTAAGAATTCAGACTTTAATATTTATCATTTCGTACCTAAAAAATGATGTTATGATATGTAAAAAGTATAGAATAAAGTTAGTAAATTTCTAATACAAGCAACGTCAATATTTACAAAGTAAAATGGTAAATTTTAAACGCAACGCTAAAAATCAAACTGTAATTATTGACTTGCTTAGACTGGTAAAATGTATATTTTAAAAGTATAATTTTTACTGTTTGAAATATTAAATTCTCCCAGAGTGAGACCCCCTTCTCTTTCATCTGAGTTTCCCTTCTCTTCATAATATGGACTATATATTGAAATGGCAATTTTCACTGTTTGAAACTGTAATTTTTAAAGATAAAAGAGTCGTTATTTACTATAATGACAACTACTAATTACTTATTTTGGATATTAAATTATAAATTGTGGCTTTTATACTTTCTACATTAAGTTCTGTAATATTGACATTTTTGCCACCCCGATGTCCGCTTTACTATTTGAAACTATAAAAACTAACCGGAATCCGAGTGAATATTACAGTTTACTTTTTTCCGTGTACCTACATACCTTGAATAATGTATTAAATTTCTTGAAATAAGCCTGAATAATGTAAATTTTTGTTTATAATAATTAGAAAAATGGATTTTTTTTTATAGGCTCTAATCAAAAATGCCAAAAAAAGTATGCTTTAAAAAAAGAAAAAATTAACTCGAGTGTGGATGAAAAAGCGATGAATGCAGAAGTAAAAAAAAATTTAAATTTAATAATGGCGTTGGCATTTCTCAAAGTCGATGACATTTTTCCAACTTTTATGGTAATTCTGAGAGAAATTCAACAGAATAATTCTCTTTTTCTTCGAATGGGCCAATTCCTGACTTATTTTATTAAAGAATGGCTTAAAAAACGTCCGCCAGTAGAATGGTCTCAATACGGTGCCGTTAGACGTACAAATAATAATTCCGAGTCATCAAACAGGACTATAAACTCATACATGAAAGAACATCCAAGCCCGTGGGATTTTATTTGTAAGTATTTCCATTGAAAGTTACCCATTTTGTCCGAAAGTACACAAACCAAGCTCCTGTTAAAATTTCTATAAAAATCAAATAAATCGTCTCTACCCAAAATATGTCAGGAAATGCCCAAACACAGCTGCTGTTATAGGCCGAACTCAAAATTCCAATTTTAAAAGGTTCCTTACGAAAATTGAATCTTAGAACACCCTAATAAATATATATATATATATTGTCTTGGTCAGACATTTGTTATACTTTTCTATTAATGCAACTCCTCTTTCCGCTATTGATTTACCTACTGATGTCATGGACAAAAATGTTGAATTTTAGACATAGGATGAGAGCCACGAAGAGAATCTGACATTTTTGAAACGTCTCAGCGTTGTCAATGATCTAGCAGAAAAAGGAGTTACATAAATAGACGAGTATAACAAATGTCTGACCAAAAATGAAGAACAGTGGCAATATTTATTGCCAGTAGTTACAAATCACAGACAAAAATTTCCTCATTGTAAGAAAAAAAAATTACTTTCATTTTCAGAGTAAAAAAATTGCAACTTATAAAATAAAAATTTTATTACAATTGAAGAATCATTGAAAAATGATTCTTAATATTTTACATTACCTAATAGTCAAGTGCAAATAGAGCACTTATTAATTTTTCAGGGAATGATTAATTTTTTCAAATCATTACTCAGGTAAAGTACAGTTCCGAGTTTTTTTGTTTTAATTCGGTATGAAAATATCGATTTTTCTTACCATTATTGATATTTTATTAAAATTTTATTGTCTTATTAGAAAAACTCTCGATAAGATTTACGAAAACTAAGATATTTTATGTTTTTTAGTCATTATTTTGTGATAGAGTATAAAAAATTGTAAAAGTTATCCTTAACTATTTGAAGTTGGACTTTAACCTCAAATAACTTTTAAACGAGTACACTTAGCTAAAAATAATTTTTCTGTCCTCCGGCCGGAAAGTGGCAACTTTCTGGCCGCTGCGCTAAACAAAGTTGCCACATTCCGGCTACGTCGAGCAGAAAAATAGTATACACACCTTGGCCAGTAAAAAGTAAAGCCTCAGACCACATGTTCGTCAACCTCGGCTTCGCCTCGGCCAACAATTACATGTGGTCTGAGACTTTTCTTATTTTACTGGCCTAGGTATGTAATATACTATTCGATCTTTTTTGTAGATCGTTAAATTTTCTATAAGAATATGTATTTATTTTCACGAGACATTTATTCGATCTAGTGCATTAAAAATCCAAACAAAGAAAAAAATAATTCTTATGTTATTGAAATGGTAAATCCAAAATAACAACGAGTCACCTCCTAATATTAATATTAAGGGCTGAAACTTTACCATAAGTTTTTTTTCTTCATCTTCGACGATATTTTCCTTGTAGCTAAAAAAATAAATTAAAAGTTTTTTTAAGCCCACCCTAATATACGTATATATACTACGGTCTGTCATTTTTAGGCGATATTTTTTTTTACTGCTATACCAGAAAATTTTATAGTTTATAGAAAATAAAAAATCATGCCGCTGAGCTAAAGGGTTTATGTCCAATAGCGGCTCAGCTCATCGAACTGCTCAGCTATATACCTATTATACTACTCGATAGTTGTTCTTGTAGTTACACTAAAGAGTACTGTTTGAATTAATGCAACAACTAGTCGCCAACTCAAAACTTAATTCTAGTTTTCGTGGATATAAGATTTACATCTTTTGAACTTTTATAAATAAAACATTAATTTTGATATTGTAAGTTGACACAAAATTAATAATGCAATTTTTACACGGAAAAAAGTAAACTGTAAACTTGTTTCTTCTTCATTTTATATAAAATTAATCAAATACAAGTTTTACGTAATCTAAGGTACCGGCGGGTAATAAGGCTTAGCTAAGGGAGATTTTGAAAAAAAAATCGAAAATATTGCTTTTAATTATTGCAGTGTATCATTAATTTTTAAATTAATAAGTAAATTTTCTTGTCTTGAGAAAATTTTTCTCTTGCTCCAAAAAATTAAATATCTCGATAGAAGTAAATTTTCATTAATATTTTTATTGATTAACATGTCAAATGGGAAGATCAAATAATATTGAATCATTTTTTTTATTCAATATGATTAATTGCACGCCAAAATAATATAAAATGGGTATCAAATTTTCAAGAGAAAAATTTTCTCAAGGTGAGAAAATTTTTTTCTCAACTGAAGTAGGTGGCGCTGCTTCCCTAAAGTATCTAAAAATCTTGATCAAATATAAAAATTTATTGTATCAAGTATTTATGATAATTTGAATTAAGAAAAAATTACTTCCACCAAGAATTGAATTTAAAGAAAAATTTTTACTTAGGTTAACACAACTTCGGTCTTCTTTCAGGCATCCGAAAATTTTCTTGAGCCAAGAATTTTGTTCTCCAGTCAAGAAATTCTTCTTTCTGTGTGTAGAAAGTATAAAAGCCACAATTTATAATTTAATATCCAAAATAAGTCATTAGTAGTTGTCACTATAGTAAATAATGACTCTTTTATCTTTAAAAATTACAGTTTCGAACAGTAAAAATTGCCATTTCAATATATAGTCCATATTATAAAGAGAAGGGGAACTCAGATTAAAGAGAAGGGGGTCTCACTCTGGGAGAGTTTAATATTTCAAACAGTCAAAATTATACTTTTAAAATATACATTTTACCAGTCTAAGCAAGTCAATAATTACAGTTTGATTTTTAGCGTTGCGTTTAAAATTTACCATTTTACTTTGTAAATATTGACGTTGCTTGTATTAGAAATTTACTAACTTTATTCTATACTTTTTACATATCATAACATCATTTTTTAGGTACGAAATGATAAATATTAAAGTCTGAATTCTTAATTATTATACTTTAAGATTTTAGACATTTACATGGCGAATATTACTGTTTGAAATAGTATTTTCTTCCATGTAAAGAGTAAATTGTAAGGTTTAAATTGTAAATATTACAATGTGAATAGTAAAATCATGATTTTACTGTTTGAAGTGGTAATTTTTAGCAGTTGATCATTACTTATTATAAATCGACTGTTATTTATTACAGTTTACTTTTTTCCGTGTATAATACTGCGTTTTGAATAAGTCTAAGTTTTCGAAACATTGCAAAATTTTGAACGGTCAATTTTAATCAATAGGTAAATTTTAATATTTATTTTTAAGGAATTTTTTAAACCTTTATTCTTTAAAAAATTTCTGTAAAACGCGAATGTGATATTTATAAATTTGTATTATGGCAATAAAATTAATTATCACAAATTTTCTGTTAAATAAATTGCTTTTCCAAGAAATGCCAATTTTTGTAACTTTGAAACTTAAAAAAAAAAAAATCTTTCTTATTTATAAAAGAGACTTTCATAATAAAAAATTTTATTTGTCCGTATGTATTTTTTAATTTGTTTTTATGTTGCTTAATAATCTTTTGATCAAAAGTAGTGTTAAAAATCTCCAACAGAACGCGCATGGTAATTAATTTGTCCCCCTACTCAAGAGTTAATTTTGCGATAGTAAATTAACTAAAATAAAAAAAAAACAATTTTTTTTTTGACTTTATCTATTAAACTAATTCTCGTTCAATAAAATACTAGCAACCTTGCAGTTACTATGTGACTGCCGGAACTTGTAAACTATAAATAAATAAAATTTCGTTTTATTAAATAATAAATTATTCTAGTTAAATTTAATGTAATTAGTTAAATATTACTTGTAAAAATGAACGTCTGTGTAAAAAATAAAAACTTGATAATTTAAAAATAATGAATAAATTAAATAATTTCAGTAAGTGGATAATTAACTAATGCATAAAATTTTTGGAGCTAGTAATTTGGTGATAAAATGAGATTTGCATAGAAGAGGGTACTTTGTAACAGTATTTTTCGAGGTAATTCCCCAGCAAGAGTTAATTGCATGGTCAGTAATTATGTATACATTATACAATACACATACAAATATACAAGGGTCTGTCAAACAACGAAAAAGGGAGAAATAATTCATTTGTTAGAACCCTCATCCCTTGAATTTAATATTTTTTCATTAGACGTCAATGAAAAAGTTTCCCTATTTCACAATTAATTATCGACGCATCGACTGCGTTCTTGAACACTAATCGAATGTAAATTTAATTTATCTCCCACATTGATAACTCTGAAACAATGATTGTGCCGAGAGCCTTGAGCAGATAAAGCCTTGATGTTCGAAGGAATTGATGTTGACAAAGATAATTAAATAAAAACACTAAAAGTTTAGTTTTTTATTTTTACCGGCGGATATAATTGTTTGCCACTCGGGTAAATCGATTGTGTTAAAGGTACACACAGTGGCTTCTATAACTCTGAAGCAGTAAATTGCTCCAGTAATTAGCGATCAGAATGCGAGCTAGGACGTAGTGGCTCGGACGAGAGGAACTGAGCGTGCACATAACGAATGAGAGAGAAATAGAAAGAGCCAGATCGAGTAAAGGGTAAAATGAGGGTGAGGGTGGAAGTACTGCACACTATCATGCAGATAGCGTGTGTGCAGATAGAGGACGAGGACGAGGATAGACCTGAGTTGAGTAGG
>JZSA01004135.1:0-40741 GCA_000956155.1 Cotesia vestalis | reverse complement strand
CATGTGGGTACTCAAATGAAAGCTCTTGATGATTGTAACATCAGTATGAGCTTATATTTTTAAAATTGTCAACAGTTAAAAAAATACCGTGTAATTTAACAAAAATAATTATTTAATAAAGCAAAATTTTATTTATTTATAGTTCACAAAGTGACTACAAGGTTGCTGGTATTTTATCAAATTATCAAGACCTTGAAGCTTTTTATCAATTTTACAGTCAACAGGTGTTTATATATTTTCAAATTTAATAAAATTATCCAATTTTTTAATTAACTTTAAAAAAAAATCGAAAAAAATTTTTTTAATTTCTACAGAAATAGTGAATTTATTGCATAACATAACATTTTGATTATTATACACAAAGTAAAGCAAATTAAGCGTACATCAAGTGACATTTTTTTATTTTTACTGAACGCAAAATATACAAAGCCGTTTTATCCTCAGCTACGTAAGTCAATTTTCCGATTTAATTTTCTTAGATCTGCACAAAAACACTTTAGCTTCAGATCAAGATTAAAGATAAAGCATATATGCATACAATTAAAGGCATTAGCTCACCTACGCGTTTGAACTAGCCGACCTCGGTCATTTCTCGTACCAGCTGCCTCGAATACTAGAAACAACCTGAACAATACCTATTCACATACATACACACGCACATCCCTTCTTTAGATTTAATTCACATGTGTTTGATTGCATTGCATTGCATTACACAAGAATTGTATCCTACAGATGACAGAATTCAGGATTCGCAACTTTTTACTCAACTTACAAGTCTGTAATAAGTGACTCACTGTTACGCGCGTCGAAATGTCAAAGATCACGATCAGCATCATCGATCTCATATCAAATGTGTGCAACTGTATAATAATATCATGATAATAATCACAACTAATCCATTAATCATTATAAAAATTATTAATAAACCGCTTTGCGTCTACTCGTGAGAGAATTTAAAATGGTTGGTATAATAAAAGAATAATGATAATAAAAAAGGACGATTATGATTATATTTTTAACGACTCGGTGCGTCGTAAAAGTAAGCGAATTGCATAACCTACTCATAAGATTTTATATAAATTATTTCTTGATTCTATTGTTTTTTTGGTTTTTTATTTTTTATGATTCTCTTGGAAGCACCTCGTAAGAAATAATGACCTCTTGTATTACTCACGGCGATTATCGGGTTTTCGTGTCTTATCGATACTAGAGAGTATTTAATGTCAAGTTAAGGAAACAACTTTTACCGAGAACAAAAGAGGCGTTTAATATTGGACTTGACACATCGTAAAATCAAAGTGTAATTTGTTTAATTTTATAAGGAGCTTAGGTCCACGTGCTACTCGTAAGTTCAAGCTTTTTTAATATAAAAAATAATCAACTTGACTCAAGAGAAAAATTTTGAACCTGGAATATTGATTTTTAATCAAGTCGAAAATTTCTGGATCGAAGAAATTGTTCTTGACTTAAGAAAATTTCCTACAAAATTTTTTTTACAATCTACGATCCAAACAAGAGGAATAATTTTGAATTAAAAATTTTGTTTTGAAAAATTTCACGTTTTAAATTAAGCTAAAAAATTTTTTTTTATGTTAAATTAAGCTTGTGATTTTTCTCTTCGATTAAAGTTTTTTTTTTAGATAACGAAAAATAAAAGAATTCTTGATTAAGAAAATTATTTTATAAAAAAAAAAAAATCGCTGTCTTAGATCTTAAATTCTTGGATTTAAATATTTTTATCGTCAACCGATGACTATTATAACTTGATTAAAAAATTTATTAACTTCTATCGATAAAATGAAATTTTCTCCATTGAAAATAATTTTGATTTTTTTTTTTTAAGAATCTTGTATTATTTAGAAGTTTTTTTGTTCAAAAGTTTATTAGTTCAAACAGAAAAAAAATTTTTCTCATGCAAAAAAACAAAATTTGAGCTCAATATAATTTGAAAAATACTTCAAATTTTTTTTTGTGACATACGAAGTGGAATTGATCTATTTTTAGTTTCAAAAATCTCAAAATTTTTTAAGGCTGCCTTTTTTTTGTTTTTTTTTATATGCGAAAAATTTTTTTAAAATTAACAAATTAAAAAAAAAAATTAGCGTTTTAATGAAAACAAAAAATTTTTTTTAAAATGTATAAATTTTTTAAAAAGCCATTTTTTGAAAAAAAAAAATTTTTTTTTCTTATAAAATAAAAATTGAAAATTTTTGACGTGAGTTCAAAATTTTGAAATAAAAAAAAATAAATTTTTTTTTCAGTGCAATGAGTCAGATTTTGTATCGAATAAAATTCCAAAGAATAATTTTTTTAAAGATTTTTTTTTTACTGAAAAAATTTTAACGAAAAATGTATTTAACAGACGAGATAAAAGCCAAGAGACAAAAAAGCCGTCCTCTCATCTCCTATTATGTATATATTATATATGATGTAGTATATGATTATGCATAAGAATTCTCTTAGCCAGCGTACAATATATATAGAAGGATATATTCGAAGCTTTGCGTAGAGTATTCTCCCGAGATTGTTGCGTACTCGATATTGTACGAGAATATTATTATTCATATCGTTGCCGAGAAAAATAATTCCCACGACTAACAATATTTTTTTATTCTGACTGCTCTACAGAAGCCCCTCGCTCTCATTTTTATTTGTAGCAAGTTTATTCAGTCAGCGTTAATGGCGGATAAAAACTTATTTAGCTGAGTACTTTATTTACTTTTTTGTTTTCCAACCGCGTTAGGAGTTAACCTAGACTGCATAGCAGGCCGCGGCTTATTCTTCGAGCTAGTGTATTGTATATGTAGTTGTAAAAAGTACCGAGTTGCGAGTACACCGAGTTTATGAGCTCGAGGAAGAAAGTTATTTAGTGGTAAGCGTGACCTAAGATCCGATACCTCAGATACACCTCCGCTATTTGTGGAGCTTACTTCACTTTACCTTTTTTTTTTTTACGATGTTAACTTCCAATATTGGTTAATCAGAATAAAAATATTTTATCAGTTAACGAGAGTCAGTAGTGCCAATCTTTCATACAATAACAATACAATAAATAAGATTAGATGATTATCAAAGTTTATTTTCTTATTGCTAATAGTTTCACTTGTAATCTGCAATATTGTATAATCTTTTAACTCTAGGCTCATTTCTTCAATATTTAAAGTTATAAATTATTTACTGGACTGAAAAGTTTTTGCTTGATTCGTAAGAATTGGCTACTTTAATCTTTCAGAACTCAAGTTAAAATGTTTTTGAACATTATTAATAATTGAAAAAAATCTAGTGGATCGATACTTGCGTATAAGTTTTAATGTAATGATAGTTATCAATTTTTATGTTATAGAAAATAAAAAAATTATGGTTGAAAAATTTTTCGACACCAAAATTTTTTAAATTGAAAAATTGATTTTTTTTTTAAATCTTATATATATTATTAAGAGAATAAACAAAATTTTGTGGCCTTATTAAGAGAAAAATAAAAAATTTGCTCATTTTCTACATTTTGATAATTCAACAAATTGATTTTTTTTTATTTTTAAAAATCATTTTTTACAATAAAAAACCAATTTTTTTTTTAATTTATTAATTTTTCATGATTTTTGAAAAAATTTTAGATGACACATTTTTTTTGTTTTTAAAAAATTTTTTTTCAAAATCAAAAAATTAGTTTCTTTATTTTTTATGATTTTTGATAATCGAAAAAAATTGAATTTTTTTTACTTCTTAAAAATTATTTTTCAAAATTAAAAAATTGACTTTTTAAATTTATTTATTTAAGTTTTTTTGAGAAAATTTTAATGAATTCAATAAAATTGATATTTTTAAAAAGTTTTAATGATTTTTGCAAAATATTTTTCAAAGTCTAAAAATTTAATTTTTCAAAAATTTTTTTACTCAACAAATTTTGCAAGTAATAGCTCAAAAAAAAAATTTGTAAATTAATTTAAATCACGTTAGATTTTTAATCATTGTGAATTTGAGTTCCTTTTTACATCTCTAACTCCATCCCTTTGTTAAATAAGTGTCTAACAAACTAATAAAAATAAAAAAAGTAATTCAAAATAAACATGCTCCCGATTTTCATTTAAAAGTAAAGCACAGCCTTTTTTGAGGCGTGCAAACTGTATAAAATGATGAATGTAAATAAAAAATAAATAAAAAATAAAAAAAAAAGGTAAACATGTGTATTTATTTTTTGCTAGTTACTGCGCTATACCGAGCCGTACTGGTTTTTATGAGTTACTTTGAGAGTTACTTGTAAAATTACTCACCGGATATGAGATGTGTTGTGCAATATATTGCTGCATATACGTATACATTTTTGTATATCTATATGTATAAATATAAGTGTTGCACCTTTTATTTTTCTCTCTTGAAGCTCTAACGCGAGTAAGTATAATATATATATATATAAGTAAAACGAGGATCGTGACCGTGACTCAATCGTCAAAGCACGTACGGTTTAATTGCATAGAAAAAGTGACAATAAGCTAAGCAGAAAAAAAATAATAACAACAACAATAACATTTTTATTTTAAATACATTAAATATGCCTCAACCACAACAACTATTTTAATCCCGTAATTTATCTTTTCATTGATTAAAAGTAAACTCACCGACATCATTTTCATCGATTTCGTCCAAATCGTCACGAGCGTACCGCATTTTTGACTCGTTTATCTTCTCGATTTCAACTTTTGATGTATTGTTGCTGGTGTTGTTGTTTGAAGTCTTACGGAATTCTTCAGGGTACGCAAGTTCGCCTTTTTCTGCGAACTCTTGTTTCTTTTTCTTGATAACTCCGCCTGTCAGCGTGTGGATTGTGTTGAGAAGCTTTTCTTGCTGGCTAGCGTATTTTGAGAATTTGAACAATTGGTCAATGCGAAGCATTATGTTGTACTGTCGCTGATGAACGATGTTGCATAAGCTGGAGAATTCAATCATTGATCAATAATTAATAATCAATGATAAGAGAAAAATAATAATTCAACCTACTCCATGACAGCCATTGCATAGTCAAATCCAGTGTTTTCCCTTTTCTTGCCCCTAACTCCCATCGCAGTGTTGATCAAAATGTCTACTGTCACAGCTGACAAGTAATCGTGGACGTCAAACTCTTTTCCCACTTCAGATCTCAATCTTTTCACCAAATCGATGCTGTTTTCGTAGAAGAGCGGAACGAATGTCTTCAGCACGTTCAAGTGGAATGTTGGGGCTATTATTTTGCGGTGAGTTCGCCATTTTTCACCTCCACTTATTAACAATCCTTCACCCAACCATGGTTTGAAAAATCTTAATTCAGCAAATTTAAAGGTCAGGGTTAGAGTAGTGAAAAATTGTACGGAAATTTATATGAAAATAAAGTTAGCCGACATCTAAAAATTTTTATAATTTTTGTTAGTAAAAAAAAATTTTTTCATTTGTAAAAAATTTCAAAAACTGTAAGTGCAATTTTTTAAAAATATTTTTTAGTGTTAATTCAATAAATTTACCAAAATAAAAAAATAAAAAATGTTGGCTAACTTTATAAAAGAGATTCATCGGTAAGAAAAAGACACTGCTAATATTTTAAAATTTGGTACCGTAAGGACTGATAAAGAAAAATCCTACGTTTAAAGGACACTTAAAAGTATGTGTATTCAAAAATTGAAAGATATTGTAATAAAAGTGAATTTCCGATGAACGTCCTTAATATAAATTTATTGGTATCTGTCAATTTTTTGGATTTTTTAGTTAATTAAATTAGAACTGAAAAAATATTTTTTAAAAAGTGCGCTAATAGTTTTTCTAATTTTTTAAAAATAAAAAATTTTTTTTTACTTTCTTTATGTAATCATTTTTTGGATAAAAAAAATTTTTTTAATTTTTAAATGTCATCTAACTTAATTTTTATCAATAATTTTACTATTATATAAAAATTTGGTATTTTCTTTTAAATAATTTGTTTTTTATTGTAAAAATAAATTGTACTTAAATTCAAAGATATTTAGTCATTTTTAGAATTAAAAAAAATTATTAATAAAATTTTAAAAATTGTTTTTTTTTTGGCTAATTCAATTTTCATAAAAAATTGTATAATACTGACTTAAGCAGACGTTTAAAAAGTTTTTGATTTTTTTTATTAATTAAATTAGAATTGAAATAATATTTTTAAAAATTGCATTTATAGTTTTTTTTTTTTTTTTTTAAGTTTCTACAGATAGAATTTTTATTTTTAATTTTTTGTAATCAGTTTTTGAATAAAAATAATCATAAAAATAGTTAGATGTCTGCTAAATTCAGTGCCATCAAAATTATAATAAAAAAATTCCACATTTAGAAATTCAAAAGAAATACAAGTGCAAATTAAAAAAATTTCTTTTAAGAAAAATCCCACTTGTAGATGTGTCAAAAATTAATTGTTGCAATTTTTTAAAAATGTTTTCTAAGTAGTAATTTATTTGTTGTAAAATTCCAAAAAATGACAGAAATTTGCTAATTTAATTTCGTTTCTTTTTCCTCTTTATAATAAACTAGCTTTAACCCGCGAAGAATTGAATTAATGTGATTCTAATTTTTCGCTCACTATTTTTATCGTTCGTAAAAAATATTTTTTTTTTTTTTAATGAAAAGTATCCTATGTTACTTCTAATACCTCCAAGAATATATCTACAAAGTTTCATGATCATCGATTAAGTAGTTTTCAGGTAAAAGCGTAATAAACACACGCAGAAAAAAATTTTGTTAAGATAATCTAAGATATGTTGTGGTAACAAATGAATTTGTTAATATAGAGATAACAAATCATATGTTAAAATAACAAAATTTATTAATAATCAAACAACTTGAAAAAAAAAAAATAAAAAAACGAACAGGTATTTTTCTTTTTATAAAAAAAAAAAAATTAAATAAAAATAAAAGCACTTAAGTCACAAGTTGTGCATCCAATGTAAGCAAATGAAGTTCTGCAGGTACTTTTATAACCGCGGCTCATTAAAATAAAAATATAAATTTCTGGGGGTTTTATTAATCGAAATGCATACGACCTTGCCCTCGACGTTTTGCATTACAAATTAGCCAACTTTCTGTTACTTTGCTGAAATTTTAATTCATTTTCGGCTAGACGAACTTCTTTTACTCACAATAACAATACCAATAAATTTCATTATTTATTTAATTATAATTTTCATTTTTGGTTTAAAAATGCCATCAGTTGTGGCAAACTTGCTCATTGCTGAAGAAATCAACGGGAAGAAATTCAAACGCCCGCCCACCTAAGGCGTTTTGCGGATCAAGTTCAAGGTCAACACTAAAAATGTTAGGGTAGTGATTAGCTTCGTCTAAAGAGGACAAATTTTGAATAAATCAAAAAACGAGTGACCACGTAACAATAATGAGGTCAGTAGTTGTGTGTTATGTTACGACTAATTATAAATAATTCATTTTAAGCATATTTACACATTAACGTCCGGTATTATTATTATAAAGCTCATCGGGTCGAGATGTTATGGAATTTTTTTATTTTGTAACACTCTTATTATTTTATTAGTCTTATTATTATTGTTATTCTTTTTTTTTTTTTTTTTAATCAAAAAATTTTAGTAAAAGAACGCTCGAGAAACTTCCAATTATTCAACAGTTTATTGTTATACATCAGACAATAGAAATTAAACTAATTTTTTATTATTTTTTTTTAATTAATAATTTTTACTCTGCAAATTTTAATTTTAATTTTAAATTTATTTAGTGTTATAAAAAATCTTAGAATTAAAAATTTTAAATTAATCGATAAAATTTGTGGGTTTTTATTTAATTAAATAATTATTTGAAACAATGTAATAAAATTTTTTTTCACACCATTAAAAATTATCTACTCCGAAATTATTAGAGCAAATTTAAAAAAAAAAATAAAAAATTTAATTTGCAACACTATTTTTTTTTTTAACTAACTAAAAAAATTTTTATAACAAAAAGATACTACAAAATTATTTTTACTACACGGAAAGAACAAGATGACACTGGATATCATCCCAGATTATACTGAGTAAAAAAAAATTTCAGATAGTAGCTAGTATAATCCAGATTATACTGTGTGATATCTAGATTATACTAAGTATAATCAGGAATGATATCCAGTGTCATCTTATTCTTTCCGTGTACATTTGAATCGTTTATTTGAAAAACCCCATAAGTATAATTTTTTTCGAAATCGGGTTTATCGCATTTTTCGGTTCTTTGAATTGCCCCTCACGTATACCAGCACCAAAAAATGTTAGATCCATGTTGAAGATCTAATACAAATCTCGATTAATTGGGAAACCCCATAAGTCAGTTACTCATGGAGTTTTCCAAACAAACATTAAATTTGAAAAGTCCCAAAAAAAGTATATTTTTATTTTTTTCCAAAAAAACTTCTTCTGACTAGAAAAAATTCAGTTCAATGCAAAATACTTCAATTTTAATCATTTCTGTAATATTAGTTTGATAAATGCAATTAAATTATTGTTTTATTGTTTAATGTAATTTTACTAACTTGGATTTTAAAATAATTGATTATCAGATAATTATAAATCAACTTTACTCCCGTGTGAAAAAAAATCGTCTTAAAATTATTGTTTGTTTAAGATTTTAAACGTGACATAAGCCAAGACTATTTTAAGACTTCTTTAAGACGACAAAAAAAAAAAAATTGCGAGAGCAGATTTTTGAAATTTGGTTCTCGAATTCGTTATGAAAATAAGACGATATCACAACGGCAGCTCCGGAAAATTATTATAGAGTCTTAAAATAATCTAAAATTCATCTTAAAGAAATCTCAAAATAGTTTTAAAAAAATCTTAAAATAGTCTTGAAAAAAATCTTAAAATAGTCTTAAAAAGATTTTAAAAAATTGTAATAATTAAATATTTATTTATAAAAATTTAGGGAGATAATCTTTATTGTATCCTTAATAAAATTAAAAAAATCCGATCTCCAAATTCCTTTATTTTCCCTGTCAAAAAAATTGCCGAAAATCACCTCTTTTTTTCGATCGTCACAGTGGTGCTCCCCCTTAAATCATTATTATTAATTGTAGTGATTAACAATAAAATTTTTTCATGCTAAATCTTTTTTAGGGATGCTAACATTATTATTATTCATCGTTGGTTCATGATGTTAATCCAAACTTGACCTAGAAAAATGTTTTTCGCTTCTCTAGAAAAATTTAGTATTTTTTAATTACGAGATTTTTAAAATAAACAATTCAATTTATAATTAAAAAAAATAGAAATTTCTCTTAATAATTTTAATATTTACAATTCTTAGATTTCTTCCTTACAGATTAATTATGAATCATAACAACAATAAAAAATAATTGTCATGATAATTTTAAATGATTCAATAATAATTTTAGTGAAGTCATACAACTTAGCATTGAACAAAGACGATCGCCTTCGGTGATTACCGCCAAACTTCGACCCTTATCGGTCTTTGTTTTCATTCGCACTTTCATTAATTTCCCGCGGCCATTTTATATATTCTGCATTGTACGATTAAATAGTGAAGAGTGTATGATTACACATGCGTTTATTTTTTTTGTGCAGTGAATTATGTTTGCGTTGATGCAAACAGCTATTTTTAACTATTATGTGAGCTAGTAGATATTGTTAACATTTGTAATTATCATTTTTCATTAATAATTACACAATAACAATAATAATAATAATAATAAATATTAAATATGAAATATTAATTATAATAAATGTAACAAAGAAGAAAAAATTTTTAAGCATAAATATCAAATATATTTAATACACTAATAAAAATTACAAGTACAAAAAATAGTATCGCACTACTTACAAAAATAATTAGATTATTTTAACTACTATACACTTAATAATTAATTATCATGGTTTTATTTTTTTTTATTATAAATAAATTTATAATATATTATTAGAATATTATTTAAGGCACTGTCTTATGTACAATTTTGATTTTTTTTTCAGTGAATTATTTATATTAATAAATTTTCCACTTTTTTATACCTTACAATTATTAATAAAAATAATAATAATAATATACATGGAATAATTTTATTAATTAATAAAATACTTTTTTTATTAACGTTTAGATAAAAAATAATTGTAAAAGTATAATACAAATGGAATTACAATAAAACTTGAGCAAGTTTAAGTACTCTAATTTACTGTAAGTATATTTTATATAGTATATAAATATAATATTGCGTTACTAATGCCAAAACGGGGTATAAAAAAATTTTTTTTCACTCCAACTAATTTAAAAACGTTTGCAACATTTAGATCTGTAAAAAAAGTGAATAAAAAAATTTTTTTTGTATACGCCCTTTTGGATTTAAGACAAAAAAATTCTAAAGCCAAAAGGGCGGATCATTTTTTTTAATCGTAATTAATTATTAGTCTTAAAAAAATAAAGTTATAACACTGGTAAAAATAATGACTCTTCTACTCATTTTATTTGGAGGGAATATGTATTTAATTAAACACGGAAAAAAGAAAAATAGAAAAATTACAGTATATAATGTAACGTGGCGATTTGTGATGAAAACTCGAAAAATGGTTCCATGCGTCTTGATCTCCGGACAAAAAATTCTCAAAGTAAATATCTCCAGACAAAATATCCCTGAAATAAATATCCCCAGACAAAATATCAAATAATTAAATTTTTCAATGAAACATTTCGAAATAATAATTAACAACGAATTACCGTGTTGTGCCCTTTTAGCATGGCTTTTGTGTGTGTTTATTCGACATTAGACCAACACAAACTCGTATAATCGTGTTGCGCTCTCTTATTATAATTTTTGTGTGTATTTATTCGATATTATTAATCTTAAAAAGATTAATGTTTGTATATTTAAATATTCTATCGCAGTGATATTAAGCCTCGGGGATATTTAAGTCTCAGGGATATTTATTTTTGGGATATTTTGTCGGGGATATTTTGTCGGAGGATCAAAACGCCTGATACCCGAAAAATTACCGTTTCAAATTGTAAGTATTACACAGAAAAAAAAATTAACTTGATTCAAGAGAAAAATTCTTGAACCAAGAATATAATTTTGAAGAGGGTAATTGTCTTGAATCAAGAAGAAAAATTCTTGAGTTAAATAAAATTTCCTTAAATCAAGAATTTTTCTACTCAAATCAAGAATATTGAGCTCTTCAAAAATATATACTTGATTCAAGAACATTTTTTTTTCTGTGTAGAAAATATTTTTAAACTAAGAAATATTTTTCTGCTTTAATTTCACTCACTAAAATAATTAAAAAAAATTATTTTCTTAGTTAAAAATAATTTCAAAGATATTTTCGTAATAAAAATAAAATTATTGAAAAAATCCACTTGAATAATAATTAACATGGAAAATTTTCATAGAACCCCATGACCAATTTTCTTCTTATAAATTACCCAAAATTTTATTACAACAACATATCTTCCCCCTGAGCAAGAGCACACTTGGAGCCGTAAAATGTCTATAAAGGTAGTTGTAGGCTGTAGGGGTAATGGCGAGGAAGAAAGAGCCATCATACACCAATGTATATATATATACATAAAAGTCTTATGATGTTTTTTATAATTCAAATCCGTATTCTTTTTAAACAAAATGAGTTGAAAAGTCATTATTTTTACCGGTGTTATAACTTTTTTTTTTTTTTTTTTTTTTAATTCACTTTTATTACAGATCTGAATGTTATAAACATTTTTAGGTTGTTTGGAGGAAAAAAAATTTTTTGGCTCTTCAGAGCCAAAAGGGCGTAAATATTGAGATGCGCCCTTTTGGCATTAATAACGCGATATAATAGTAATAAGATTAATAATAAAAAAAATATTAATATTAAGTATACATGGTACGAATTATAAAAAAAATTTTTTAGTGAATTTTAGTTTAAGTAATTTATTAAAAAATCGTGAAATATTTTTTCTTCTCAAAAAAATTTTCAAGCCTTATTTTTAATAAAAATTTAATAAAAAACTGTCTTTATATAAACGCATTTAATTAATTAATTTCTATTATTATTATTAATTAAAAATTTTAAAAATAAAATATAATTTTTCATTAATCAAAGGCACTAAATTACCTGATTAGATCACGCGACAACAAAGACGCTTTTAAATTTAATATCATTTGGCTTTTACTTATCAATTATTATTAATATTTAATTATTATCAATTTTTTAATTCATAATAAAATATATAAATAATTTATGTTGGCGAAAATTTATTCCGAGGCACCTTATGAATATGACACATGATTAAAAAATTATATCTTCGCTTTAAAGACACTAATGGCCTTTTTCTTCTTATTTTTCCTTTGAAATCCTTTGTTCAGTAAGTCATTGACTTTTAAGTATCCATTTTGGTCCCCTTGGTCTGTTTAAGCTTCGTATACATGTATCTAAATCTGTAACAAAAAAAAAAAAAAATTATTAGAAGCAAAGAACGAAAAATTGTAAATTAAAAAATTTTAAATTATTTTTTTTTGTAGAAAAATTTTCTATGCTATCGACTGTGAGTTTAGTTTTTTTTTAGTTGCCACTGATACTTTCACTACGTAGTTCCGACAAAGTGGCGCTGTTTGTTTCTTTAATATTAAATGGAAAGAACAAAGGAAACAAAGATTTCCTTCATTGAAAATTTTATTTTTTTTATTATTGATGTAAATATCAAAGATACAAAAAAATGGTAAGAGACCTTTTTTGAAGAAAAATTTATCTTCTACAAAAAAGATTCCGATTAACTTTTTTTTATCTTGTATTTTGGACAGAATTTTATCTTAAAGTTTCAAAAATAATTTTTTTTTGCAGTCGGTCAAATTTAATTAAGCCCGACTTAAATCGCGTGCCTAAAAGTAAAAGGAAGCATATTTTTTTTTTTATTGCCAATCGAGAAGTGGACACATTCTACGCTTAAAATTGAAAAAAAAAATAGTTGCAAAGGTAAAAGGGCGTATGACTTTAATTATATGTCCTTTGTCTTTTAAAAATTCGAAATTTTGGTGTTTTAAAGGTAAAAGGGCGTATTATTTTTTTTTTTTACAAAAAAAAAATTCGTAGTTCAAAAATGTGAAAAAAAAATTCTTAAGTTAAAAAAGAAAATATATTCAAAAATCAACAAAATACGCAATTAAAATGATTTAATTAATTATGTAATTTTTACTTTAAATTAATTACTTAATTTTTGCATAATTTGTTTTTGATTGATTTATTTTTTATTTGTTTAGATCAAACTTTGTAAATAAGGCTGTTATTTTAGCATATAACTCGTCTTGTGAAACTATTATTTAACATTTAGTATCGAAACTACAATTTTTTTTTATGCGCCCTTTTACTTTTAAGTAGCACTTTTCTTAAAGCTAAAAGGGCGTATATCTTTAGATACGCCCTTTTAGCTCTAGGATACGAATTTTTTTTTTCACAGATTTTTACGTTTCAGACAATTTTATTCCGAATTGCAAAAAAAAATTTTTTTATACGCCTTTTCAGCACAAATCCTTATTAACCCTTAGCTATATGCACAGAAAAAAAGGTTCATTACACGGAAAGAACAAGATTGTACTGGCATAAATGCCTGATTTATCTCACATAAATCTGAGCAAAAAAAAAGTTGGCGAAAATTTATTCCGAGGCACCTTATGAATATGACACATGATTAAAAAATTATATCTTCGCTTTAAAGACACTAATGGCCTTTTTCTTCTTATTTTTCCTTTGAAATCCTTTGTTCAGTAAGTCATTGACTTTTAAGTATCCATTTTGGTCCCCTTGGTCTGTTTAAGCTTCGTATACATGTATCTAAATCTGTAACAAAAAAAAAAAAAAATTATTAGAAGCAAAGAACGAAAAATTGTAAATTAAAAAATTTTAAATTATTTTTTTTTGTAGAAAAATTTTCTATGCTATCGACTGTGAGTTTAGTTTTTTTTTAGTTGCCACTGATACTTTCACTACGTAGTTCCGACAAAGTGGCGCTGTTTGTTTCTTTAATATTAAATGGAAAGAACAAAGGAAACAAAGATTTCCTTCATTGAAAATTTTATTTTTTTTATTATTGATGTAAATATCAAAGATACAAAAAAATGGTAAGAGACCTTTTTTGAAGAAAAATTTATCTTCTACAAAAAAGATTCCGATTAACTTTTTTTTATCTTGTATTTTGGACAGAATTTTATCTTAAAGTTTCAAAAATAATTTTTTTTTGCAGTCGGTCAAATTTAATTAAGCCCGACTTAAATCGCGTGCCTAAAAGTAAAAGGAAGCATATTTTTTTTTTTTATTGCCAATCGAGAAGTGGACACATTCTACGCTTAAAATTGAAAAAAAAAATAGTTGCAAAGGTAAAAGGGCGTATGACTTTAATTATATGTCCTTTGTCTTTTAAAAATTCGAAATTTTGGTGTTTTAAAGGTAAAAGGGCGTATTATTTTTTTTTTTTACAAAAAAAAAATTCGTAGTTCAAAAATGTGAAAAAAAAATTCTTAAGTTAAAAAAGAAAATATATTCAAAAATCAACAAAATACGCAATTAAAATGATTTAATTAATTATGTAATTTTTACTTTAAATTAATTACTTAATTTTTGCATAATTTGTTTTTGATTGATTTATTTTTTATTTGTTTAGATCAAACTTTGTAAATAAGGCTGTTATTTTAGCATATAACTCGTCTTGTGAAACTATTATTTAACATTTAGTATCGAAACTACAATTTTTTTTTATGCGCCCTTTTACTTTTAAGTAGCACTTTTCTTAAAGCTAAAAGGGCGTATATCTTTAGATACGCCCTTTTAGCTCTAGGATACGAATTTTTTTTTTCACAGATTTTTACGTTTCAGACAATTTTATTCCGAATTGCAAAAAAAAATTTTTTTATACGCCTTTTCAGCACAAATCCTTATTAACCCTTAGCTATATGCACAGAAAAAAAGGTTCATTACACGGAAAGAACAAGATTGTACTGGCATAAATGCCTGATTTATCTCACATAAATCTGAGCAAAAAAAAAAAATTTATGCCAAGAGTATCTGACAGTGTATAATCCAAGATTTATCTGGGATAAATCTAAGATTTATCCCAATATAATCTACATTGATCTCAGTACAATCTAGATTATTCTCACTACCATCTGAAATTTTTTTTTGCTCAGATTTATGTGAGATAAATCTGGCATTTATGCCAGTACAATCTTGTTCTTTTCGTGTAGAGTCAAGAAAATAATTTTCTTCCTATTTATTTTCTTGAGCGAAAAAAAAATTTTTTTTTGACAAGAAATTTTACTTATTCCAACAGAACTAATTCTCTTGCTTTAAGAAATACGTATCTTGATCCAAGAAAATTTATTTAAGTCAAGAAAATCTTCTTGTTTTGAGAAAATTCAGCCTCTTGCTCCCAAAAATTTAGTTCTTGATAGAAGTAAATTTTTTTGTCTTGAGAAAATTTCTCTCTTGCTCAAAAAAATTAAAAATCTCAATAGAAGTAAATTTTCATTAATATTTTTGTTGATTAACATATCAAATGGGAAGATCAAATAATATTGAATCAATTTTTTTTATCCAATATGTATAATTGCACGCTAAAATAATATAAAATAGGTATCAAATATTCAAGAGAAAAATTTTCTCAGGGTGGGAAAATTTTTTTTTCAGCTGAACTAGGTAGCGCTGTGTCCGTAAAGTATCTAAAAATCTTGATCAAATATAACAATTTATTGTATCAAGCATTTATGGTAATTTGAATAAAGGAAAAATGACTTCCACCAAGAATAGAATTTCAAGAAAAATTTTTACTTCGGCCAACACAACTTCGGTCTTCCTTCAGACACCCGAAAATTTTCTTGAGCCAAGAATTTTGTTCTTCATTCAAGAAATTTTTCTTTCTGTGTAGCTTAAATTGAAGATAATTAAATGAAGTTTGAAATAAATTAAATAGATTTCATCTATCTTTTTTATCTGGACAATGATTTCCATAAAATATACAAAATTCAAAGTTTTTTACATAAACTTTTGAGCCAATGCCATTTTTCGACATTACTCGATAAAATGAAACATATTACGACAAAATTTTCTTAAAATTACGATATGAGATCGGCTACAACAAATAGATATCTAAAAAAATCTACCTAAAAAATATAAAAGATAAGTATGAGAAAAAATAATTTTTATTTTATTTTAATAAATTAATTTATTAGGGCTTAGTTTAATTTGAGGCTTAAGTAGTTGGCTGGTGTATGGAGTAACTGACAGAAAGTCAAGAAAGGAATTTATTAAATTAATTTGCCGCGACGACGCATCTCATCGTAAAGTTTGTGGATGACCTCACTTTATAATTGTCGTGAATTACTGGGTATACTTACACAAACAACCAGTCTATAAGTCTACTTATGTGTTACAAATTATATATTATTTAGTTTTACATTTATATTACTATATTATAGACTTTTGTACTCTTTTTTTTTTTTTTTTTAATTTTCATTAAGGAAATCTTTTCCAAATGTATCTCCAGATGTAAGATACTAAAATGAGAGCTGAAAAATATTAATCTTGGTGTCTGTCCTCCGATATAATCTTCATTTAATATTATCACTCGATTCTGCTGGGGCACTTGAGTTTTATCTAACGATTAAAACTTATTCCGACTTTACGGCATTCACGTGTCGCTTAGTTTTGTCAAGATATTTTTTTTATCTTTTAATTTTTAATTTTATTTAAGATATAACTAGAATTTCATGAAAAAATTATTGTATGATTTTGAATCCTAGTTGTGGTTGAAAAGTGTGAGATACGGCGAAAGTAATAGAAACTGTTTTTGTAGAAAATTAAATTTCCTACAAAAAAGGTATCTAGTAATTTTGTCGAATTTTTGATATTTTAACGAGGATTTAGATTTTTAATTTTTTTGAATTTGTTCAATTGCAAAAATATAATAAAAAAATAAATTTTAGGACATTATTGCTTTTTACACGCTTTTTATTAGCTTCACTTGTATGTTTGTATGTTTGTAACCGACTTCTTTGGGCGCGATTTTGACGCACTTTAAACGGCTAGATTTCGTTCAAACTTTGTAGATTTGTCGAGGACCGATGACAATACAATAATTTCATAAAATTATTCCATTTTTCAATTTGCAAAATAAGATTTTTGTTAATTTATATAATTTTTATCAATAGTCGATAAGGCAGAAATTTTAATTTTCCAACCGTTATTTTTAGACGATTTATCTAACATTAACAAAGTGCATGCTGGTAAGTTAATTGCCAAATAATAGTTTAAAATTAAAAAAACAAGCTATTATAAATAAACCAAACTAAAAAGTAGAAAATAAATAATAGTTTAAAAAAACTAAAAAACACGCTTTTTATAGAAAACCGAACTAAAAAAAATAGAAAATAAGTTTTAATAAATTTAAATTAAGAATAGTGTTAAAAATTTCAATAAATGTAATTAATAATAGTGTAAATAAAAAAAAATGTATTTTATTTTAAAAAAAGCGTGGGGTGCTTTTTAAGATATTCTAAAAATGATAATCACTCTACTCATATCTGTCGATAGAATATTTATATTTATTGACCCATGCACCCCACGCTTTTTTTAAAATAAAATACATTTTTTTTATTTACACTATTATTAATTACATTTATTAAAATTTTTAACACTATTCTTAATTTAAATTTATTAAAACTTATTTTCTATTCTTTTAGTTAGGTTTTCTATAAAAAGCGTGTTTTTTAGTTTTTTTAAACTATTATTTATTAATAACGTGTTTTTTTTAATATTCAAACAAGAAATCTACCTATCCATGACGGGCGTGGCCAAACGGCGCTTTTTTTTTATTTTAAAAAAAATTTCTAAGCGCGAATCGATCAAAACCGTTAGAAGCTTAAGACAGACTTATGTGTACGAAAAAAGTACTTCCGAATTATTTGGTAGGATCTGATCGATATCCCTGACCCTGGGGATCTGATCGGGATGCACGTGGAGCGTGACTTTCTGAGTAGATACTGCGCGGATATATCCATAGGAGGGTAAAGATACTTTTGTATCCTCTTTTTATACTTTTTTCATTGTCCAAGGCCCTTTGTCCCGAGCACGGTTATATAAGTCCCACAATGCTTGATATATATTTACACTGTGTACACATAACAGTACCCGGTAGCAAGGTACCATCAAGAACAGTAGCTCAGTTTAAAAGCGATGATTCATGTCACTATAAGTTTTTTTTTTTTTTTTTTTTTTTTACCTGAACTAGAAAAAATTAAATCTACAAATTTTTCGCAGGGAAAGAATCGTGGGAATGTTTCAAATTTGGATTTTTTTAATTATTTTGTCCGCTTGTTTTCTTACTGGCCGAGTTTTTGTGACCTCAATAGTAAATTTTAATGATTTTCACCTTTTTTTTTTTTGGGAAATTTTGATCTTTTGTTTCAGGAAAAATTATTTTTACAAATTGGTTCTTTTCCCACAGAAAAAAAAAATTTGAGTTTTTTCTTTTAAAAGGTTATAACTTTAAAAATAATCAAGTTAGAGACTTCAATCTAATTTTATTCGAAAGCTTATAACTTCAGCTAAAAATTTTATTCCATATATGTCAACTTTTGAACAATAGGTTCTTAGATATAAAATTTTCAAAATAATCCTTTTATAGCACCTTAAAGTTACTAAACTTCGGTGTTATTTTAAAAAAAAGCTGTAAATTGAAAAATAATTACACTAGATAAAAGATCTAAAATTTATTCGAGTAGTCCTGTTGATTTTTCTTATACGAATCTTCGAAAATAAAATTTTACAACCGAGAACTAATTGATAAAATTTTGTTCTTTTCCCACAGATGAGAATAATTTGAGTTTTTTTATTTTAAAAGGTCATAACTTCTAGAATAATTAAAGAAGAGGCTTCGAATTAATTTTGATCGAAAGCTTATCTTTTTATCTAAAAATTTCAGTGCCTACATATCAATTTCCGACCAATAGGTTCGTAAATACAAAATTTTTAAAATAGCTGTTTTTCAGCGCCCCAAAGAAAACTTTGGCTCAATGATTTTTTTATATTTATAATCACACTGTACATAGTTTGAGTACTTGTTAAATACATTTTAAAAATAATAGTGCTGTCAAGGGGTCAATGACAAATAATTTAATGGCCAAACGTAATAAAAACCCATTTTATTATGTAAATACACTGGCCACAAAATTTCACTTATTCTCTTAATAATATAGATAAAATTTTTCAAGTAATTTTTGGTGAAAGATCACATTTTTTTCTAGTGTAAATTATCTAGTCAGGAATTTTGCTTTATGAATTACTGGAAGTAGGCAAAACTAGTTACCTTCGAGATTTATTTATTGAAGAGACTGATGTACGACGTTCAAAAAGACTTGCTGAGAAGAAACACTCATCTTTTGAGTTACCACGTTTTTTAACTATTTACCTAGACTAATCATTTTTAGAGACTGTGATATACAGAAAGAAAAAAAGTCTTGAATCAAGCGTAAATTTTATTAAATCAAGAAAATCTTAAGGAAGACTGAAAATTTATTGAATGAAGTTAAAATTTTTTGAACGAAGTTAAATTTTTTTAAGCCAAGAAAATTTCTTCTTGCTCTAAGATAACTTCAGTCTTCCTTATAATTTTCTTGGTTCAAGAAAATTTTTTTTTCTGTGTACGATTTTGGGAAGAGTTACCGAGTGAAATTAGCCAAATCATGTGGCCTGGAAGTCTTTAAAAATCAAATTATCGATTATTTATTGAATTTAAATTCCTGATTAGAAAAATTTGAATTTTTGATAGGTTAAAATATATTGTTGAATCGATAAAACTAAATTACTGTGCAATGTATTTACAATTTTTTAAAAATTATACTCTTTTGTTATTATATTTGTGGAATTTGCCATTTGGCCTGTGTTTTGGTATTAATAATAAACTAATTTTCGAAGATTAGAATCTAGAATGAAAAAATTAAAAATTTTATAGAAAAACTGGACTAATTTAAAAAAAAAAATAAATTTTTGTTTTAAAAATAAAATGTACGACTTGTAAAAGTGACATTGAAATTTAATAATAACAAAATAATATAATAATAACAGCAAAGACAATTATTAACCATAGAAAGGAAACAAAGATATTAATGATGACGGTGGCGCGCCCGCATAAGGCGTTAGCACACGATCCACGCGTATCTTATCAATAAACATTACCAGCATAAGCGCAAGTACTTAAAATTTTATCCTTATTACTTGAAATGCAAAACAAAAAAAAATAAAAAATAAAAATAGACAACTGTAAGTAACTAACTGACATTTTAGTTCGTTAAGATTCTGTTTTTCGCTGGATATAGCACGTATTCTATCGGTCATTGTTATTATTAGATTACACCGTCCTATAATTATAATTAATTTTTTTTTCCCTTTTTTTTTAGAAGAAGAATCGGTACTCAGTAGAGAAGATGCAAGTTTCTCACAGATAGATATTGAGTAGAAGAGAATAAAGACGAAAATCGGTCCGTCTGCTGAGCGGGCGAGCATATGGTAAGCACCAACTTGGACTTGCTCGATCACATTGCTGCCCATATGGCACGTCTCTGTTATTCTGTTATGTGGTTCTCGAGTTAAGTTCAAGTTAAACTACATATACATATGTATATGTTATATTCACCCAGACAAAACTAAAGACCAGAGCAAGAGTCGACTCATCCAAACTTTTATTCTGCTGTTGTTGTATTTATTGCGTATGCATATATTTTATAAATATAATAAATATATCGGAGTATTATATATTTATATGGGGATTCAGAAATAAAAAAAAAACCACTGATTGTTTGCGAAGCATGTGGTAAAAATTTTTCAGAAAGTAAAAGTACTTTTACTTTTGGGGTTTGTTTTTAAAATGGAAAAACATTTGGGGATTTTATTGTTTTTTAAGAATTGAAAACTTTAAAAATTTTTTAAAGGATTGAAGTGATTTTTAATTATTCAAATTTTAATTGAAAAAAATTAACTTGGTAATTAAGCATAATTAAGAGATACTTGTTGATAAAAAATATTTTTTAATATTTTTAAAACTCAAAGCCAATAAAAATATTTTTTAACACTATTTTAAGAAAAATTTGTACATAAAATGAATTTAATTAGATGAAAATACAGATCGAATTCGTAAATTTAAAAGTAAACTGCTGTTTATTTATTAATATTCGAATATTTTGAAGCACCAATCATTTTTATTATTTTTTATCGTACACTGAGAGAAAATTTTATTTAATAGTAATAAAATTTTATTGGTATTTAATAAAACGTTTATTTGGCTAATAAAGAGGAAGGGGAAATAAACAAGTAGGTTAGGTTAGGATGTCTCGTTGGAACATCTTTATACTATTTATTTATTAAAAGATTTTACATTGAAAATATATTTGAATATATTATAATTAATTGATAAATATTAATTTTTTTTTTTTAAATTATTTGTTTTAATGACTTAATATTCGTATGAAAAACACATATTAGTATTTAAGAAAATTTTATTAAATACTAATAAAATTTTATTAAATACTAATAAAATTTTATTAAATACTAATAAAATTTTATTAAATACTAATAAAATTTTATTAAATACTAATAAAATTTTATTAAATACTAATAAAATTTTATTAAATACTAATAAAATTTTATTCATATGGAATATAATTTTATTACTATTAACTAAGTTTTTTTTTTAAGTCCAAATAAACTTTTTTATTACTATTAAATAAAATTTTCTCTCAGTGTAGACGTACATGGAGAAAACACTTTAATTAATGCATCTTACACGCATAAAAATGATTTTGTTGAAATAACAAAAGACGGGATAAATGAAAAATATATTGTGGTAACAAATGGGTATAGTTATAGCAACAAATCCATATTAGTTGCATTAACAAAATGTTTCAAGTTGTACTAACAAACCAGTTTGTTCAATCACAAAATCAATTTGTTTCACTAATAAAATCATTTTGTTGCTGTCACAAAATGACTTTGTTGCTGTAACAAAGTGATTTTATTACAGTAACAAAACTAATTTGTTGCCAAAATATTTTCCAAATCCTCAAAAGCTTATCACCAAAATGATTGTGTATAATGATACTCAATGGGTTATTTCAACAAATTCTCATTGTTATTCTTACAAATTCTCTTCATTACTACAACAAATTTTCTTTGTTACTCTAACAAATTTTCTTTATTACTTTAATAGAACAATTGTGCTGTTTCAACAAAAAAATTTGTTATACCAACAATAGGATTTTGTCGAATCAACTAAAAGATTTTAATTTTCTCTCAATGTAAGAAAAATTTTTAATGAAAGTTGTTGCTAAATATATTTATGAAAAATAATAATTAAGAAAAATTGATGAAATTTTAGTTGAAGTTTTTGTCGAGTAATAAGCCCAAGTTAACAGATATTTATAATTAAAATAAAACTATCTATAAATTGAGATGTTAATCGTGATTTAAGGACATTTTGTAAAAAATATTAACAACAAAATGGTTATTTTTATTGTAAACAAAAACAAAATTAAAAATTTGAAGTGTAGTAGGATAATAAGGCCTAAGGGTTTAGCATAATTACTTAAATAATTAAACTGTAATTGATATACTTTTGGCATTTGAGATGAATAATCATGTTAATTTACGAAATAAAACTCTTATTATTGATCTTAAGGCAATTGTCGTAGTTAAAACATAGCGTCAGAAAATTCTAAATTTTTGTATACTTATTTAGGAGATGATGATACAATTACCCTTAAAATTTGAAGTTGATTGACCACCTATAGCCCGAGATGAATTCAATAAAAAATTAGATATTTAACATATTTTTTATTTTTTTAGTTCGGTTTTCTATAAAAAGCGTGTTTTTTAGTTTTTTAAACTATTATTTATTATCCAACTATACTAAAATAAGCTCGAATTGTTACAATTTTTAAAAATGTTTAATTTAATTTTTGTTTACATTAAAATTTATTTTTTTTGTTGATATTTTACAGAAAAATTACTTCAATAATCATTCACATAAAAACTTGTTAATTGAATAAAATATTTTTCATTTTATTCCCAACATCTCTCATCTATTATTTTGAGTTTAACTTGAACCTACGACTTAAGACATTCCACCTCTCAATTCTCGCAAAAATTCCGAATTAATTTTTTGGTGGATAGAAAAAATGAAGCATATTACACAGTCTCACGAGCAGTTGTTCACCGGAATACGAACGGAAGAAGAATAATAGAAACTAAAGAAGGAAGAAGTAAAACCGCATGATTTTTTAGGGTCAAACAAATGCCTACTACAAATACCACCGATATACGTATGCACATAATATGAAATATAAAATAAAAAAAAATATTAAGTGAATATACTGGCGACCGAGAGACCAAGAGACATCTCGACGTTTATTTCCGGACACATGGCGGTAGGAGTCCTCTTCCGTTCGCGGTCGCTATTTATATTATTCGCTAGGACTAAAGGAAAGGAAAAGGACTTCAAGGTTACCTTTGAGCGACAAGCTCCTACAATTCGCGAATCAGTTGTTCTTTAAACAATTGCCTCTGGTTTAATTCAAATTCAAATTCAAAATCGGGATCCGGATCCGGATCAGGGTGATCACAGGGATGTAGGATCTATCTCAGATTGAATGATGAAGCTTTTGGCACGTCGTAGAGGATTTTTATTGTATTTAATATTCAGTATGATGATCACAAAGTACAGGGTTGGGTACATTTGGACCCGGAAAGTGTAAACGGAACTTTATTTAGTGAGTAATAGTGAGTAATAGTGAAGGGTGTTTCACCCCTTTATTTAGCTTTTAACATTACAGTGTCTAGCTGCAAGTGGTCTTAGTATCTCGAGTTTATTTTAGCATGTATGCATACAAGTGTACGGCACTTCAACCACGTGTACTTTTTGAGAACACAAGTTTCCACTTGCGGGGCTTCCTCGCATCCGCCACGTGTACATATATTTACTGCGTTGAAGGTTGTTAATTAAAGTCTACAATGAATATTTTTTAAAAGACAGTGGAGCAAATCGATTGGAAATATTCTAAGTATGACGAAATTTTTTTAATTTATTATTATTATTATTATTATTATTATTATTATTATTATTTATTGTTTCAAGGCCATAAAGTCGTAGCTCTTTGCTACGATTAAAAATTAACTATTTTATTTTTTATTTTACTTCCTAAAAATTAACTGTTTAAAAGCGAGAAGGTTAAACGATCGGGCGCCACCTGTTGGAAAATTTCGAAACTAAATTTGGTAAATAAATTATGTACTGGTATATATGACCATCTTAGACCTAATATCAAGTCTTATGTCAAAAAAATTTTTAGTAGAAAAAAATTGAATGTTTTTTATTTTTTTTTTTTTTAGATTGCTTGCAAAATATTTCATTAAAGACTAAAAATCGGACTTTTCTTTGAATAAGAATGAAAACGATTTTAATGAGTGACTCCATTAGTTGTTCAGATTAATTATTAGAATAAGTAATTATAAAATTGAAATAATTTTATTTTAATTTTTTTAAAAGCTTATTCACCTCTTAGGACATTGTCAATTTTTTAATTACTAATAAAATTAAAAAAAAAAAACATAGATTTATATAAACAGAGTTTGAATATTTGAATAGTAATTAAGAATTTTGATTTATTTTTTCGATAAATTAATTGATTAACCTTCATTATTCAAAGAATAAGAAAAATTTTGTCTCCATGATATAGTCATACGATAAAATCAGTTGTTTTTTATGGAATTTCGTGTCATTGCAAAGGTCTTGACTTGATTTTGTGCCTTTTCAAGGTTTCGAATCATTCTCACCGATAGTCAATTTGTGATGATAAGTATTTAGACTGCATTCAAAAATTCTCTATATATAGATACATAATTAAGAAATAACCTTGTATCTTGTGAACTACACAGTAAAAAATTTTACGTCATTGCGTCAAAAATTTTTTGTTAAATATTTAACACTTCCATGGGTAAATTAAACATTTATTGTGTTAAATTAACATAAAAAAGTGTTAAATACTTAACACAAAAATTTTTAACACAAAATTTTTTTGACGCATTGACGCAAAATTTTTTACTGAGTATTGACATTTTTTAAAGATATAAGCTCACCTCGACATTACACTCATCAAGACCTTTCATTTGAGTACCTACATCATTTTTTCATATTTTTTATATATTGTATATATGTATATATGAAAAATATATGAAAATGCATGTGGGTACTCAAATGAAAGCTCTTGATGAGTGTAACATCGGGATGAGCTTATTTTTTTTAAAAACGTCAATAGTTAAGAAAGTGCAGTGCAATTTAACAAAAGTCATTATTTAATAAAGCAAAATTTAATTTATTTATAGTTTGCAAGTCACTTGAATTTAAAATTTACCTCCGATTTATTAAAGTGTAAAAATAAATTACTCACAAGTTCGGGCGTTATTTAAATTTGAATATTTTTCATCCATTATAAAAATTTTCATTTAAAGTTAAAATATTTTTTTGTTAATATCAAAATTAAAAAAAAAATTTTTTTTTCGCACATAAGTTAGCGAAAAAAGCTCCCAGCGTAATAAATAAAAAAATAGAGAACTTACCGGTTTATTTTATCGGGCAGTTTTTATACACATTAAAATTACACATGGGTGAGCCGTTGCGTATGGGGTTGAGTGTGTACTAGTCTTCCCTGTTCGTGTTCCCACCAGCTCACGACGTCCATGAACTCCCCGGTGTCGGAGATCTCCTGTTTGTAGTAAATGGTTCCAAATCCCTCGGGACTGGCTGCGTAAATAGTTCCACCCTCCTCGCTATCCCCAGCTCCGCTGTACGGGGAGAGGATTTGCGGCTCCAGGTTCTCCTCATTTTGGTAGTACTCCGTCGCGGGTGACGCCAGACTAGGGGACAACCTTGCAAAGTTTTGTACAGGTATCGCGGGCTCCAAGTTTTCTTCATCCCCCGCGGAGTACAAATTTTTCGGCGACGTCGCGGCTGCCGGTGATAGTCTGCAATTTTATAAAAATAATTAGCCAAAGTTTAAGTTTTAAACTCCCAGGGCTTTTGTGAGTTTAAATTTAAATTATGGCCAAAAATAAAGTAAAAATAAATCCTGAGAATATACGATCATTTTATAGGGGAGTTTCTTTATATTATTCGCGCGTTATTCCCTTAATATAAGGGATGGTAGGATTCTTTTCATTGTTAAATCCCGAGCCGGACAGACTTGAATCGGTGAATTAATTTCAGTAACAATATAAAAATATATACAACCGTTAAAGAAAAAAAAAAAAAAATTACGTGTTGGGGTTTATACTTTGACCTTAAAATAGAAATTGTCTGGTTGTAAAAATAAATAACAGAAAAAATTAATTTCATCACTGTAAGACAATTAATTGATAAAGCGACCACAAAAATTTTTAAATGTATTGAGTCAAAGACAAAAAATAACAAATTTTATGGCCTTGAATTGATGCAAAGATTTGATAAGATTTGAAAAGTAATTTAAGTTAATGATATATAACCATGTGTGTTTATGTGTGATTGATAATTGTACAAAAATATTTCTTATTATTTAGAGCAACATTTTATTGCTTTTATTTTCAATATTACACTTCATATATTATTATATTTTTATGTCCATGATTTTATGTTCATATTTTTGAAATAACACATGATCCACATATGTGTAAATAATATTAACGCATTACATATGTAAACAAACATTATTATGTATGATTTTTGAGTATATAAATTTTAATTATAACTACAATTTTATTTTACTATAAATGTGAACTTGGAAAAATAAATCACATATGGTCACACACTATCATATGTTTTCAAAAATGGTCACATGTGCTTATATACGAGAAATTCATCACACACACAGACAAATATGGTTTTACATGATCACATGTGGTTACATATGATCAGATATGATCATTAGTGGTCATATATGATCCATTGATCACATAGAAGGGTCACACATGGATACATATGGCCATATGTGGTCACACATTATCAATTGTTCGTATTTATATAAGTCAAGAATGATCACATATGATCACACATGTTCATATATGATCATTAGTGGTCATTTTATTCATCGATCACATATATGGGTCATTCATACATACATATGGGCATATGTGGTCATATATGATCAATTGTTTTTAAATATGAATCGTGTATGATCATACATGGTCATATGTGATCATTAGTGGACATATATGATCCATTGATCACATATATGGATCATATAGATACATATGTTCATATATGGTTACATATGATCAATATTTCGTATTTATGTAAGTCATGAATGATCACATATGATCACATATGGTAATTAGTGGTCATATATAATTTATTGATCACATATTTATGGGTCACACATGGATAGATATGGTCATATGTAGTCACATATAGTCAATTGTTCGTATATATGTCAATCACGTTTGATCACATATGATCACACATGGCCATATATGATCACATGTGTTAAAATTTTGATAAAAATAAAAAATAAAAAATATTACCTAGTAACTCTCTCATCCTCTTCATCCTGGTGTTGTTCCTCCTCATCATTGTTTCCCTCATCCTCAAAAACGACCCTCTCCCCCGACCCATTATGCCCAGAAATACTGCTACTGGGTGATGGAATATTGTGACTATTCCCACTATCAAACTCCACACCATCGGCCTCCGCGAGTAGTCTTTGGAGCCCGCGAATGTACTCGACAGCCATCCTGAGAGTTTCAACCTTCGACAATTTCTTCCCGCGGTCTCCATACCCCGCGGCAATATAATTAGGAATGTGTTGTCTGAGTGTCGCGAACCCGTTGTTAACTTGCTTCACCCTGTTTCTCTCGCGGGCATTCCTCTTTGCGACCGCAACTGGCGGCGGCTGACCATTTTTCCCGTGTTTCTTTAGTCTGGTTGGGTCGTAAGGCGGGAGAACGATATTGTTGTTGCTGCTTCCATGATCCATCTTCATGTTCATATTTAGACCCTTTTGGACGATCAAATGCGGCGAACTTCCCAGGATGTTGCTCTCGTTATCCTGGAGAGTTCTCAGCAGCATCAGCTGCTCCTGGTCCCCGTTTATCTGCACTCTGTTGCAGTACACTGTCACGCCCATTGTTGTCATGGCTTATTATTTATTTAAATATTAACCAGTCAATGCTTTTGAGCACGAAATTCAATTGTCAATTTAAATTCTTTGTTTTTAATCGCTACTGTCCCGAACTAATGTCAAGAAGTGTCAGGGAATAATTCGCTCCATTTTAAACTTGTATTATCCAGTTGTCATTTAAATTTTAACTTTCACTTTGCTTTTATTTTTATTGTTATTAATAATTTCTTCAAGCACTTTTGAAAATTTTTGTTTTTAAACTAAATTTCGATTAATCATTTCCTTATTCATATGATTTATTTTAATAATAATTGAAACGATTTTATTTTGAGGTGTGCAATTAAAAAATTTTTTTTTAATAAAAACAATTAATTTTTCTCTTATTTTTATAATAAATTAATTTATTATTATTTTTTTTAATTACGAGGCACAATTTTTTAATTTTTTTTTATGGTGTGCATTTAAAAATTTTTTTAATAGTGAAATTTGATTTTATTAATATGATTAATTAACTTGAAAAAAAATTATAAAACACTTGTTATTAATTTTTAACAATTTTTCCTTTTGGTGTGCTTTAAAAAAAAATTTTTCAATGAAAAAATTTATAAATTTTTTCTGAATTTACTAGTCACTTATTTTTTATGAATAACTTGAAAAATTTTTTTTTACGGTGTGCTTTTTTGAAATTCTTAAAAAAATTTTTTTAAATAAAAATTTCACCTTATCTTACATCAGTTTTTTTACTTTTAAAAAATAATTAAAAATAAAAAAGTTTTATAAAATTATTTCACTGATTTTAAATTTTATTTAAAAGTTTACACTTTTTAGAATTTCCATTTGATCTATCACAAACTTAATTAATCCATCGGTCGATAAATAAATTTTTTAAACAATAAAAATATTGAATGGAATGAAAATGAAGGAACACTTGACACTTAAAATACAAAAAAATGAAAAAACACTAACACAAAGTTTTATAAAAAATATAAAAATAGTCGCGTGCTACGCGCCGCATGCCGTCCACATTCGGAGTGAGCTCTAGAGAGATGGTTTAGGTTTCGCCATGCACATCGAATTATACGTACATCGTATATATGAATTTATAGAAGCATGTGTGTCTGTGTGTGTGTAATAAGTGTAAGTATATCCATGAACAGAGGAAGCACTTAGGGGAAGAGAGACTGGAGAGGGGATTTGGAGCACGCGCCGCGTATTCGCCCTTCTATATTCTTATATATTATATATATTATATATTATGTATTATATTCTAAGGGACCAAAGTGTGTATGTGCGTCGCACGTCGGATATAACATATAATACTTACTTGTTCTTTCCGGTATTGGGGTTGTGTGTGTTTGTGTCCGATGGTTGATTGTTGTTGAACGCAAACCATATGGTACAACGTATTTTTACCAAGACATGGGAGGGTTGTGTCGGTGAGTTCGTTTTATTTCGAGTTTCGTGGGTAATGTCAGTTTTTTCGGGACAATTTTCTTCTTTTTTTACTTGCTGGGAAAGGTAATTAAATTGACACGGAGATTATTTTTTTTTTTTTTTATTTAGTCGATGATACTTGAGGAAGTATTTTAGGGTTTTGTTAGTTTAGACAAAGATCGGCTAATTTTTAATTTTATTTTTTGCTGGAAAAATATTATCTTGAAAATTTTGTTTTCAGATTTTTATTTGGAATTAATTTAAGAAATTTAGAATTTTTTATTGAAAATAAATTTAATTATGATTTTAAAGATTGAAGTAAATTTTTATTTAAGTTTGTTAAAGTTATGTTTTTGGAAGTTATTAAAGTTTGTTATAGGGTAAAAGACCCAGTTATTGACACTTGCAATTTTATTCTAATTAAAAAAATTAAATATTCTCAAAAAACCAATTTTTCTAAAATTTATAACACAAAAATTATATTTTTTAATTTATTAGAGTTCATTAGTTTTTATTTAATTAAAATAAAATTGCAAGTGTCTATATCTGAGTCTTTTTGCTTAATACGAATAATTTTTTTTTATAAATTTACAAAAGTACAAAATATGAAGAATTTTAATGAAAATAACATTGAATAACTTGAAAATTGAATTTCTGAGAAAAATATTGAAAATAAGAAAAAACTACATCGAATGATTGTTGAAGGAAATTTGGCTCTCTACAAAAAATGTCTTTGCAAATTTTCCTCTATCTCTAACCATTTGGCCATAATTTTAAATTTAGAGTCGTAAAATTTATTAAATTGATAAAAAATCTTGTTTTCAAAATTTTAACTTTAATTTCAGCAAATATATTGGAGATACGAAAAAATGATAAGAAACATTTATTGTAGGAAATTTATTATTCTATAAAAAAGGTTCTCATCAATTTTACCCAATCTTTCACCATTTAGCCAAAATTTTATTTTTAACGTTTTAAATACACAGAAAAAAAAGTTCACTTGAGCCAAGAAAATATTTTTCTTCCTAATTATTTTTTTGAGTGAAAAAAATTTTTTTTGACAAGAAATTTCACTTATTCCTACAAAATTAATTTTCTTGCTTCAAGAAATACGTATTTTGATCCAAGAAAATTTATTTAAGTCAAAAAAATCTTCTTGTTTTGAGAAAATTCAGCCTCTTTCTTCAAAAAATTTAGTTCTTGATAAAAATAAATTTTCTTACCCTGAGAAAATTTTTTTCTTGCTCCAAAAAATTAAATATCTCAATAGAAGTAAATTTTAATTGATTAAAATGTCAAATGGGAAGATCAAATAATATTGAATCATTTTTTTTATTCAATATGTATAATTGCTCGCTAAAATAATGTAAAATAGGTATCAAATATTCAAGAGAAAAATTTCCTCAAAGTGAGAAAATCAAGTATTTATGCACGCAGAAAAAAATTTTGTTAAGATAATCTAAGATATGTTGTGGTAACAAATGAATTTGTTAACATAGGGATAACGAATCATATGTTAAAATAACAAAATTTAGGATATAACAAGTTATTGATATGTTATAACAACAAAACAGTTTTGTTAGTATGGCAAAATCTTTTAGTTGATTCAACAAAATCCTATAGTTGGCATAACAAATTTTTTTGTTGAAACAGCAAAATTGTTCTATTAAAGTAATAAAGAAAATTTGTTGTAGTAATGAAGAGAATTTGTAAGAATAACAATGAGAATTTGTTGAAATAACCCATTGAGTATCATTATACACAATCATTTTGGTGATAAGCTTTTGAGGATTTGGAAAATATTTTGGCAACAAATTAGTTTTGTTACTGTAATAAAATCACTTTGTTACAGCAACAAAGTCATTTTGTGACAGCAACAAAATGATTTTATTAGTAAAACAAATTGATTTTGTGATTGAAAAAACTGGTTTGTTAGTACAACTTGAAACATTTTGTTAATGCAACTAATGGATTTGTTGCTATAACTATACTCATTTATTACCACAACATATTTTTCATTTATCCCGTTTTTTGTTATTTCAACAAAATCATTTTTATGCGTGTGATCATTTGAATTAAAAAAATATTATTTCTACCAAGAATAGAATTTCAAGAAAAATTTTTACTTCAACCAATACAAATTCGGTCTTCCCTCAGGCACCCGAAAATTTTATTGAGCCAAAAATTTTGTTCTCCAGTCAAGAAATTTTTCTTTCTGTGTACTTCTGAGCTTTAATATTTTTTCGGTTAGTTTCATCGCCAAAAAAAAAAAAAACCAAATTTATTTTATTACATCCGATGAGTCGCTTCCGTATAAAATATAACAAAATAAAGACCGAAGATGAGCATACTTCATTTTTGCTTTCAAAATTTCATGAATTAAATCCCGGGAGCGCTTTTGTCGTAGTCACAGATGTTACGGTAGTACGTGCCCTTGACACTGAAATGTTTACCGATTTAAGTAAATCCAAAATTTCCTGTCAGTTTGATGGATAGTTAATACTAGAATTTTGATTTTTCCCTCTCTAAATTGGGTTGAAACTGTGGGCGGGAAAAAATTTGAAAAATGATGTTACAGCAGGACAAAATTTTTTCTCGTCAAACCTCAAACTAAATTTCTCAAAAAAAGCTCCCGTTGAAATTCAGCAACCGTCTGTTGTAAGAAAAAAAATAAAATAATTGAACAAAATAAAAATGACAATAAAAATAGCCAGACAAGAGCGATTCGTTGCAAAACTTAAAAAATTAATCTTAAAGGGCTCTTGAGGGGAAAAAGTAAAAATAATTCAAGCGAATACTTAAGAAAAAGAATTGATGCAAACAACCTCCAGGATAATAACAATAATGTCCGTAAAAAATTTATATAACAACTATAAAGAAGAGAATGAACGAGTTTGGATGATCAAAAAGGAATATAAGGCACATTCACCGGCGACTGGTTAAAACTTAAATTTATTCACTAGCACCCCGATAATGCGGTCTCTTACCCTCTTTTTATCATATCTCCGCTTTTTTTTATTTTTTTTTCATATTATTGTTCCCTCTTTTTTTAATTAGATCAGAGCCTGTGTCGCCGGTATAAAAATAAGAATAATAATAATATCAAAAAATCTAGGTAGACGGGGTAGGTATGCTCGCGTATAAATCAAAATCTCACCCCAGTGATTAACATTAGAAAACGGATTTCAGATGATGCCAAAAAGAGATGAGAGGGATGGATTCGATAGGACAACGACCGGGCCCAACTTTTCGTTCCAGTGGATCCTGTTTTGTTCCTAAGCCCGGCTAAATTCACCGTAAGCCCTAACCCGACTACCACCTATATGTGGAAGATGTATAATATAATATAATATAAAATATAATATACAATATTTAAGTAGGGCTCGACTGAATTTATAACAATAATAACTTTAAATATATGGAGTATGGGTATAAGTACATCCGGGGTGCCGGAGAATAACTCACCGGATATTTTTAAACCCCAAGATCATAACCGGACTCTTGTCTAGTGCATCAATTTTACATTATGTTCATTGGGAATTCTTTATTGGAAAATTTTTAATTCAGGGCGCAGTTTTTGGTTTATGTGCTCGAGATTTGGGTTGGTTGTTTGGGGGAAAAGGGCTGGAAAATTTAAATAGATGATTTTGGGTCTGTACGTAAATTTTTTAGGAATTTTTTAGTATGCAAATTTATTGGGAATTTTTTAGGATGTAAATGAAAGTATAAAGAAAAAAGATTCGGAGAATTTATAAGAAATTTGGGGATATTAGAATTAGGATATGAGGGTTTTAAAAAAGAAGTTCATAAAATTTGAACAACAATTTCTTCATTTTATTTATTTATTCAGATTTAAATGCCAAAGCAAAAAGCCAAATGGGAAAAGTGTAAAAGTAAATGATTAAAATACATGTAAAATTATAAACATAGTGATTGTCACACTGAAAAAAAAAAAATTCTTGACTAGAGTGTAAATTTTCTTGGCTCAAGAAAATATCAAGGAAGATTGAAAATTTCTTGAATGAAGTCAAAGTCTCTTGATACAAGATAAATTTCTTGAGCCAAGAAAATTTTTTCTTCACGGAGAGAAAAATGTTCTCCGGATAAGAATATGTATGGTTGTTTCAGCTATACGCCGTATACTCATTTTCCTTAGCGATACGCTGTATAGGCAGTTCACCTATACAACGTTTCCTCAGTACAGATCGTCAAAATGACTATAATATTGTCATTAAGAGCATAGAATAAATTTTTAAAGCGACTATTTAATAAATAGCACTTGAGAAATATTACAAATAAATAATAATTATGAGTACATAATAAAATTATAACCTTGAAATTAATATAACTAATTATTAAATTAAATAAATAGGATTGGAAATTTAACAAAAAAGTAACAAAAACAATTTGAACCAAATTTATTGAAATAAAAAATATATTACATATATGTAATTTATTTTGGAGCAACACGGAGAACATTTTTCTCTCCGTGTTGCTCCAAAATAACTTTTGTTTTCCTCAAAATTTTCTTGGCGCAAGAAATTTTTTTTTTTGTGTTCAATAATATGGATTGTGACTTATAAATGATAGCATAAATAGTAGAATATAAAAATAGAAAATTAGAAAAATATTAACACTAATAGATTTGAGCCCATAAAGTTATGTTCATATCAGTTTTTACTGTGTATAAATTATGTAGAATTTTTTCAGACTTTGGTTCCTAGGCTTCCCTGAGTTCAAGATCGTAGAAGAATTCAAAGGCTCTGGATTTAAATGCCTCAATGCTGAGTGAGTTTATGACATCCAGTGGTATTTCGCGCCAAATGCGTCTTTATAAGATTGAGAATGAGTGCTCATGTACATCAGTATTAATGTTGATAAGTTTGGGAAGCTGAACGAGACATTGTTGTACTTTGAAGCCAGTCCTTCCGAGCGTCTAATTTCTTCATTTGCAGATAAGAAAAAGAAATTGATAAAATTCAAACGAAAATTACTTTGTTTACATTGATAAAAAAATTAACTTCATTGAAGGAAAAAAAATCTTGAACTAAGTATCTCATTTTGGAAAAAAATGATTTTCTTGATTAAAAAGAAAAAATTCTCAATTCTTAAGACAAAAAAAATTTACCTATATCAAGAATAATTTCTTCATTGAAGAAATTTTCAATCTTCCTTGATATTTTCTTGAGCCAATAAAATTTACACTCCAGTCGAGAATTTTTTTTTTTTCAGTCCACGTATATCAATATTGAACATAAAAGACAGACAGGATCAAGTTTAAGAAATTTTATAATTAGTAATGATTTTAATAATATAGATACAAATTCTGTGATATGCTAATTATGAGAAAGAGAACAAAGTCTAATAATTGAGAAAATAAAAATAATAGGTTTTTAAAAGTTAAATTTAAATGCTTAAATCGTTATATATTAAGTACAGGTTAATAACGCAAATATATGATTTTACAAAGTCTCTTAAAACAAGATGAATTTCTTGAGCCAAGAAAATTTCTTCTACACGGAAAAAAGTAAACTGTAATAAATGACAGTCGATTTATAATAAGTAATGATCAATTGCTAAAAATTACCACTTCAAACAGTAAAATCATGATTTTACTATTCACATTGTAATATTTACAATTTAAACCTTACAATTTACTCTTTACATGGAAGAAAATACTATTTCAAACAGTAATATTCGCCATGTAAATGTCTAAAATGTTAAAGTATAATAATTAAGAATTCAGACTTTAATATTTATCATTTCGTACCTAAAAAATGATGTTATGATATGTAAAAAGTATAGAATAAAGTTAGTAAATTTCTAATACAAGCAACGTCAATATTTACAAAGTAAAATGGTAAATTTTAAACGCAACGCTAAAAATCAAACTGTAATTATTAACTTGCTTAGACTGGTAAAATGTATATTTTAAAAGTATAATTTTGACTGTTTGAAATATTAAACTCTCCCAGAGTGAGACCCCCTTCTCTTTAATCTGAGTTCCCCTTCTCTTTATAATATGGACTATATATTGAAATGGCAATTTTTACTGGTTGAAACTGTAATTTTTAAAGATAAAAGAGTCATTATTTACTATAGTGACAACTACAAAAAAAATATATAAATTAACAAGTAAATAAATAAATAAAAAGCATCTCATTAAGCCCTGTGAAATCTATATTTTTCTCACCTCTCAACAAAAACCCAAACATAATCTCCGCCTACAATAGACTTTTCCAATATATTAAACAGACGTGGCCGCACATATGTATATAAAAATCCCATTAACTATCGTTGTTTTGCAACATATACGAAAACATAAATTTAAAATCCCGCTGGGAACCTAAACACCGAGGAATAATACACGTGGAGGATAAATAGTCTCACGTGTGTGTTAAATAAAATATTATACACTCCGTGTAGCGTAGACAGTGATGTTTGCATGGAGATGGTGATGGTAGATGAAGTAGCTGAAGACCGGAACTTTTGAGTTTCACGAGAGGTGTATCTCCGCCCCGTAACACGAGACTTCCGTGGCGAACCGAATTCCTCCCGCCCATCCCCATCCCTCATATCCCATCACCAATTTCATATTGCTCTGCCATACTCTTCTCAGATCATGTTAAATAATAAAATAAAAGACGGGAAGATACCGCCGGATGTCTCTTGCTCGCGATTCTTTCCCAAAAAAAAAAAAAAAAAAAAAAAAAATGTACTCCCAATAAATTCGATTTCAATTGCATCGATTCACCACCTGGATCAATCATAGTCATGATTCATAATTCATAAACCTTTCATACTCGACCTGAATATCAATTCATTTTTTGTACCTCGCAATTAGGGCACTGAAAAAAATTACATGGTGAGTAGAAAAATATTCTCTTTAAAATTTTATTCAAGCTTTAATTCGAAATATTCAGTTTAACTTAATTCTGTACTGATGAAAAAATCTGAGAAAAAAATTTCGAAGAATTTGGTTGGCTTAAATCAAGCAGAGTAATTTTTTAATGGAGTAAAATTTATTTGATTAAAGAATTATTTCTGAGTTAAAGAATTTTTATAGTTAATTAAAAAAAAATCTTCATAGTGATGTTTTGGGTAAAAAATTTTTTCTATTGAATAAAGGCAATTTTTTATTACTGTGATCGACAGGTTAACTAGCTGACTACTTTGCAGAATATCGTGATTAAATAGTTAAATTTTATAATATTGAAATGAAACTAATATTTATCAGCATTTTTGAAAAATAATATTTTTTAGTAAAAAAATTTATGATTTTCTATTTTCATTATACAATACAATCTGGTTATAAGTTATACTTCTTTCTCTCTTTTACTCACATGGAAAATTTCATATATAGATATAACTGTCGTGAGAGTGAGTATAGATCATCCGATGTAACTTATAACCAGGTTGTACTGCAATACCCTTGTTAGTTCATGGAATCAAGATATTTTGCATACTATTGTCAATATAATTTAATGGAGATTAATTCCATACTTTTCAAAAATTTATTAAGTGGAATAAAAATGGAAAAAAACATCAAAATAGTTTAAAAAATTTTCCTGTCTATCATGTATGAAACCCTGAAAACTCTGTAACTTGTGAATTACTGTTATTATTATTTATTTAGTTAATTGTTCATGAAGTCTAAACTCCTTCCGGCCATCCAAAATTGATACAAAAAAAAAAAAGTGTGTTAAACACTCAATTACTTAATCATCACTAAATTCTATTACAATGAATATTATGATCTATCCGGTATTAAAAAATACTGATAACAAGTAGTTCGAAACTCCGTAAGGTCGGTAACGTCGTACAATCAGCTGGCAATTGATTCCAGATTTTAATCGAAGATATCAAGAATGATTTTTCATACTTCGCTGAATGATAAACCGGTAACTCAAGATAGTCTTGACGAATATCTCCTCGGCGTGGGCGAGGCTCAAGAATTTCTAAGTTTCGCCTGATTAGAGGCTTTTGATTAAGATACAATGCTTTATAAACAAGGCACGATAAGGCGAATGGCTAAGTAACTTAGATTCGTTAATTTGTAATTAATAAAATTTTAAAAAAGCCACAGGCTGTATACCTATATATATTTAGTACATTTATCCCACTAGAGGTGCCACTACAGGATTATGGTAAAATTTCAGTTGTGTGATATTTTTTTTCACATTCGCTTTATTTTATTATAATACCATAAAATAACAGTTTAAAAAAAAACTAAAAAATAGAAAATAAATTTTAATAAATTTAAATTAAGAATTGAGTAAAAAAATTTTAATGAATATAAATTAATAATAGTGTAAATAAGAAAAAAAATGTATTTTTTTAGCAAGCGCTAAGTTACTACTTATCCCCCATGAGTAATAAAAAAAATTTTGCGTCATTGCGTCAAAAAACAGTGTTAAAAATTTAACAGAATAAATATTAAATTTACACATGAAATGTTAAATATTTAATACAAAAATTTTTAACAAGTTTTTGACACAAAAATTTTTACTTGGTAAATTTTTTGAAGTTATACTTCTTTTGGCGCGATAGAGAAAAATGATGAGAGTGAATTTTTACGATGCGCCCGCACACCGACACCTGAATTCTACATCGTAAAGTTAGTTATAGGTGGCATGAAAATCGATAACTATGTTCAAGTTGTATATTCTACACAGAAAAAAAAATTAACTTGATTCAAGAGAAAAATTGTTGAACCAAGAATATAATTTTGAAGAGGGTAATTGTCTTGAATCAAGACGAAAAATTTGTGAATTAAGTAAAATTTCCTCAAATCAAGAAAAATTTTCTTAAATCAAGAATTTTTCTACTCAAATCAAGAATATTGAGCTCTTCAAAAATATATACTTGATTCAAGAACATTTTTTTTCTGTGTAGTATTTTTTTCCATACGCCAAAGAAGTATAACTTTTAACGCATTTACACACACTCTTTTTTTTTTAATACTTTTCAAAATTTTACCGGTTAATATTAGTGATTAAAAAAATTTTTCAAAAAAATTAACGTTTCCTTACTTTTTTCAAACCATCGATCGCGGATTTATAATTTTCAATTTATAACGAAGTAGCCCGACTTGTTATATTACATACTATATACTCCCCTTGAAAAAATAATTGCATACACCCCGCAACGTTATAGTTAACTACTAACTACATTTAAGTTTACACACGTGCAGTCGATAAAAAAAAATAACAAAATTCCGGCGCAATGGAGCGTTGAAAGCCTCCACTCGCGATCGCGTATAATTTAGTACATTGTATATAAAAGCCACCCCCGGGTTCGGTCTCCGTTCTTGCGACCTGGCATAATGAACGTTATTGAGTCTCCACTCTATATATATATATACTAGAATTTGAATTTGCGCGCGCAAGCGCGCGCCTTGACTATAGAGTTTGCATATATTTTCATGCTTATGATGATATATTCAACCAATCACATCTTAGGGAGATTAAGTCGTTGAGAATGAACTAGAAACTTTTTTTATTTATTTTTCCCCTTGCCTCTTCCAGTACACGGATCATACACGCATAAAAATAATTTTGTTGAAATAATAAAAGACGGGATAAATGAAAAATATGTTGTGGTAACAAATGAGTATAGTTATAGCAACAAATCCATATTAGTTGCATTAACAAAATGTTTCAAGTTGTACTAACGAACCAGTTTGTTCAATCACAAAATCAATTTTTTTCACTAATAAAATCATTTTGTTGTTGTCACAAAATGACTTTGTTGCTGTAATAAAGTGATTTTATTACAGTAACAAAACTAATTTGTTGCCAAAATATATTTCCCAAATCCTTAAAAGCTTATCACGAAAATGATTGTGTATAATGATACTCAATGGGTTATTTCAACAAATTCTCATTGTTATTCTTACAAATTCTCTTCATTACTACAACAAATTTTCTTTGTTACTCTAACAAATTTTCTTTATTACTTTAATAGAACAATTTTGCTATTTCAACAAAAAAATTTGTTATACCAACTATAGGATTTTGTCGAATCAACTAAAAGATTTTGCCATACTAACAAAACTGTTTTGTTGTTATAACATATCAATAACTTGTTATATCCTAAATTTTGTTATTTTAACATATGATTTGTTATCCCTATGTTAACAAATTCATTTGTTACCACAACATATCTTAGATTATCTTAACAAAATTTTTTTCTGCGTGTGCAAGCGATGGAAGTTTTTAGAGGCTCAAAGTTTTGGAACTTTTGAGAGAATTGAAAATAGAAGATTTTGAAAAGTTGATTTTACGATCAAATTCGGCATCGCAAAATACTATTTTTGAAAATTAATAATAATTTTTTGTTTTTCTTTGAGAATTTTATGGTCTTTTGGTTCGAAAAAAATTTTTTTTATTGACAATACCAAAAAAGGAAATATACTTTTCTGAAACTTTTTTTATACGTACTAAAAAAAAGAAACTCTTCAAAATAATTTTTTTCTTTTGTTTAAAATTTTCCTCTTGAATCAAAAATTACACAGGAAAAAAGAAATTATTTGAATTAAGTAAATAATTTTGAAGAATTTCATCTTCTTGGTTTGAGTTGAAAAATTCGTAAATTAAGAAAATTTTTCGTAGTTTCAGTAAATTTTACTGACGCCGTGACTAGATAAACGCGGATAAAATAACCGAAGTTAATAAACCGTGGACAAAATAACCGAACGACGTTATAACCATGTAACAAAAAAATCAAGTACTAAAATAACAGAACGATAAAACAATATAACAAAAACATTTTTGCATAAGCACTCAGAAAATTGATGAAAAAAGGGCACAAACGGTAAAAAGCTCATATGTTAGCCTATTTTTGGAGCAACAGACACAAAATCCATTAAAAAAGGGCACATTAAAATAACAAGCTTACACAGAAAGAAAAATTTCTTGAAGAACAAAATTCTTGGATCAAGAAAATTTTCGGGTGCCTGAAGGAAGACCGAAGTTGTGCAGGCCGAAGTAAAAATTTTTCTTGAAATTCTATTCTTGGTGGAAGTAATTTTTTCTTAATTCAAATTATCGTAAGTACTTGATACAATAATTGCACGACTCATGATGCGAAGCATCAGAGAGTGCTTTACGATCGAAAAGTTTTTTTCGCCTTATTTTGGCGGCTATTTTTATTATTATA
>JZSA01004133.1:0-29148 GCA_000956155.1 Cotesia vestalis | reverse complement strand
TTTTTTTTTTTTTTTTTTTTTTTTTTTTTTTTTTTTTTTTTTTTTTTTTCAAAAAAATTTATTTGAGTTTTATTTTTATTTGAATAGAGAATTTGAATTTTTATTTGAATAGGAGAATTCTCAAGGGATCTGAACTAAACTCAACATACTTATTCTATAAACTATTAGGAAGGTCAAGTTCAAATATGAGCTTAATTGGTTAAATAGTTTAGAAATTACAGCATTCAAAATTCTGAAATTTTGAAAATTTGATACTTTCATTACTTTTTCTTCAAATAACTTTTGAATGCGTCGAGATATTCGATTTCTGTAAAATGCATCTGAAAGCTGAGAAATTAAGCTTCAATTTATGTACATTCATTTTTTTCTAAAGCAAAAAATATCCATCTTATGATCATTTTTAAGAAATTTTACTCTTGCAGTCGTTTTGTCTATACAAATCTGATTGAAAAGTACTGAAGTACAATAATTCTTTCCCTTTTTTTCTCTATTTAACAGTATAATCTGAGAGATAAAAACGTTCTGAAAGCAAATTTAATAGTAGAAAATATGTCATAATAATAATTTTGATAACAATAATAATAATAATTATAATTAAAAGATAAATGAATAAAAAAAAATTTATGTTCCCAAAATTAAGTCAACATTATACAAAATTGATTAATTATAACACATTCCATGTAAATAATAAGTTATTAACAAATCTCATGTAATAATTATTGATTATAATAATTTTACATAATAACTGTGTAAACTTTGAGTCTAATGATTACAAAAAAAAATCGTACGTTAAAATCTAATTGTAATTTTAATTAATAAGTAAAAATTAAATCTACTTCCATTTCGGCTGCCAAATGGGACTTTTTTCTGTTATATTTCATTCATTTTTTTTAATGCCTAAAATGTATGGCTCAATGTCATAGTTGTTGTTTAGTATTGATATCGAAAATGTTATCCCCAACTCATAAACTAAAGAAGAAAACTCATGATTTTATTTTTAATGAAGGAAAAATTATAATACGAGAAAATCTAAAGAAAATAAAATTTATCGGTAATTCTGTATTTTGAGTAATCACGTGAATTAGATATCTATTTTTAATTCAAAATAAATAATAATAATTTTTCAATTCTCCAAGCTTAATTTTTACGTTTAATTAGCTGTAGACTTTTTTGTTATTATTAATGTAAAACAATTCATTAAATTAAATGGAGGTTACCTGTCATTTCTTTTGAAATTCAAAACACGTAAACTTAAGCCAAAAATTTTTTTTGTATTTTGCCTGAAGTAAATTTGCTGAAGTATTAATCAATAAAATGAGTGAAGGTAAAAAAGCATAAATATTATTATATAAATAACAAGATTAAACTTAATTATTTCTAATAAATTAGAAAATGAATCAGCTACGGCGAAGTTGGATGAAATAGGAAAAATTATAACACAAGTTCAGGAACAAAATAGTAAAGTGAAAGCAAATTTGAGAGAACTGAGAAAAAAAAGTGAAAGCATCGAAAAGAAAATAAACGTCGAAATTGATAAGAACAACGAACTGATCAGCAAAGCCCAGGAACTGAGGGATGACCAGAAGAGACTCGACCAATTAATCACCGACCAGATGAATAAGATTTCTGAAAAGTTTGAAACTCTAAAACGGGTCGAGCAAGAACTCCTAGAAAAAGAACAAACTATAGAAAATTTAATAAAAGAAGTCCAAAAATAATTTTTCTTATAAAAAAAAATATTTTTATTTTATAACAAAATTTTATATTAAACTTAAAACAATTATTTAATCACTAGTTTTTTTTTAAGCTAAATTTTTGAAAATATTTCTTATTTTTTCATTCAAGCAAGTTTTTTATCGGTTCTTTTTTTTATACAAAAAGTAATTCAATCAAATTTAACTTCTAAAACTTACCGATAGTTATTCAGTTGCATAAAAAACTATAAACAAAAACTCTTTTTATCATTTGAAAAAAAGAAATTCGCAACATCCTAAATTTAATCCTTAAATTAGCAAAAATCTAAATTATTTTGGGTTTATTTAACAAGTAACTTAATACTAGGAAAATGTTAATAAAAAATTTTTATATAATAATATATTAATAAAAAATTTCAAAAATTTTCAAAAGTCTGTCAATTCCAACACTTGTTATTGGAATTTCATTGTTTTTCCAGAGTTTCATTCGCCGAGGACATCAATTTTTCCCAGAAAAGTTTTTCAAAATACCCCTCACTCGCCTTACTTTTATCATAGAAGTTTACCAAAAAGGGATGTTTCCGAACGTCAGCTTCAAAATCCACAACCCCAGCAACATTTGCATTCACTGTGTAATATAATTCCGACCTTATTTTCGGTACTTTTAACACTAGTTTGATGCCATGGTTCTCTTCTGGATAAGTCATCCAATGTCTGTAACAATCCGTGATGTCGACCGAAAACCACCCACTTTTGAAGGCTGGAAGAATTGTTGAGTTTACGTACACCAACTGGTCAGACTGATTTGCAAGTATTCTGTATACAGTGACGTTGAGATTGAAATACTTTCGGTGAGGGATGATTTTTCTCTTTGAAAAATCGCGGTAAAACCTGAGCTCACTGTGCACCAAAGTGTCTTTCATCCCGAACTCTGAAAACCACATAGAATTCAGTGAAAGGGGTTTTATAACTTCCTCGCTAAATGATGTTTTTGGATCACGAGTGATCTCAGCGACTGGAATGGTATCGTTGAATCTTGAGAACAAATCTCCAATCATGCTGTCATAAGGTTTTTCAAAATTCTCTGGGATTATTGTAGAAACGTTTTGCGCTTTGTTCATCCATTGAATCATGAACTGGACCGCAGACTCGTCCGATTTTTTGATAACATTGGACCTGTCTTCTGAAGATTTTGGATCTGCAATTTCTTCTTTTGGCACTTCGACGACGTAACTTTCCACTATCACTCCCAATAAAAAGGCCAAAAACGGTAAAACGATTGTTTTATCCATTGCAACTTGGTTTTAATTTCAAACTGCACTGATATCAACTTGAATAAATTTTGGAAATATTTTTTGTACACTTGTGCTTACAGCGCGAACTCTAGGGCACGAATGACACGATTGACATAAGAGGGCTAGTTATGAAGACTTGCCCCCGTTGATTAGAGCTTAGATTGTCTAGACAGTAGACAGTACGGTCATTAAGAAACTTCAAGTGTAATGGAGATAATTGTTTTTTGAAGTAGTTCGTCATCCTGGCGCCAGATTGATATTGGGGATTTATCGTCTGGAATTTTTTTGTCCATACTAAAATTTGGTAATTCATAATTTTAATATAAAATTAAGAATAACTGAAAAATGTTGGTACTAAAATTAACACACTTGTGATAAATCTAAGCTATTTCTTAGAAAACATATTATTATAAAGAAAACTGAAAAAAAAATTGATATGAAGAAATCAAAAAAAAATTTATGAAGATAATTTTTGAAAAAAAGTTTTTTAATTTCAATTTATTTATTCTAATCAATAAAATATTATTATTATCTAATGATTTTAACTATTAAATTAAAAATAAAAGTAATTGTTTAGTTTTACGGTGACCTGGTTTTTTGGTCTATAAAATTGAAAAATTAAAATTTTCAAATTATTCTATTTCACGGCAATAATAATTTCTAAAAATAAATTTTCAAGATTTTTAAAAACCAACAATTGAAAAGAAGAAATATTATAAGTGTAAGTTATTTTTCTTAATTTTTGAAAAAATTTTTGTTTCATGAGAAAAAAGAAATTTTTGAAAAATTTTTTTATTCTTCATAAAAACAAAACTAAATAATTGAAGGAATTCGAAATATTATTTTTGTAAATTATAAACTAAACAATTACCATAACTAATTTTCATAAAGTAAATAATTTTTTAACAGATGTTAATATTTTTTTCTGGGCAACAACTTGAAGAATGTAGTGGATTGAAAATACCAAAGTAGATAAGAAAAAAATGTTAACAAGGCCTTGACTTGTAATCTTGAGAAGCGTAAAAAATTTCCAAGCAAATTATCTCGAAAAAATGTGTGTGGCATAGCAGGACGAAATTATAAGGTTCCGCTAGTATAAGTAGTACGGCTCAAATCTCAACAATCTGAGACACTGATCTTAAAAATGATAACAAAAACACCGACTACTATACATCAATACAAAATATAAGGCTTTTTCCATTTTCCGTATACATCATTAAAAACTCATTCATCTCAGGTACTTAATCTCGCGGTCACTTCGGCTCCTTTAACGACAGACACGTCATTTATTTTTGCTGTATTCTACCTGAGCTTTCCATCAGAATGTGAATGAGTAAAAGGAAGCGGTAGTAGTAAAAAACATCTCTAAATTAACAATTTATTACTTTACTAGTCAATCCACTTACTACTTCTGTGATACGGAAAAATTCTTTAAGATAAACTAATTTATCCTTTATTGATGTATTACTCACTCCGGAAAGTTTTGGAGTCACTGAAAAATAAAAAAAATATGACCTTTTAATGGAATTAATTTTGGTCTTTATTTACACCATTAGTTTAGTTATTTATATAAATACAAACATCTTTTATATGTACATATTTTTTTTTATTTCCTTGAGGAAAAAAATTACAGTTTTTTGATTGTTAATAATAAATAATAAATTACTTTTTTTTTAAATACAGTGAATTATATTATCAAATGTTTTTATTTTATCAGATAAGTACAAAATTAAATATCAATTATTATAGAGGATTCTTATTATGAGACAATTAAGATAGCATGAGTACTTTGCATTGTTTTTGAAGTAATTATTTGAAAATTATTCGTTTTTAAAGCGCATGTAAGATAAGATCGTGAAATTAGTCAAAAATTAAATTTGGTAATTATGATTATTTAGTTTCATTATTCACATTATACTTTGACCCATAAAAATGATATTTAAATTTTTTTTTTTGAAAAAAAACAAACACTGGAAATTACCAAACTAATGTGAACATATATTAAAAATTTTCGAAGGGCATGAGATTTTTATTACCATTAAAAGCATTAATATTAATTAAAAAATTTAATTTCACAAATTTAAATGATTTTCATCGAAAATCCTTCGTAAATGGAATAAATTAAATATAAAAAATGTCTCGAAATAAATTTTCGACTTTTTACAACCATAAAACCAAAAAATTATCATAAATTTACTAGAAGAAAAATCGTATATAAATCTCATCAAAATTTTAATATAAATAATTTATCTTTTTTTTTCTTGCAAAATTTTCTATCAAGATTATCAAGCCTTTTTTATTAACTCTTGAGTCTAATACCAGTAAATTATAAGCCAGTCTAATAATTTATCTAATTGAGTGTTCAAAAATCAAAGCAAATTGAAAACTTACAAAAAACCATTTAAAATTACTTATTTTATCAAACTGTATACATAATTGAGGAGTTGAGTTTCAAAAAAGTATCTTTTCATTTTTTATTAATCGAGACAAAAAAACTGGTTATCTTCAATTACAAATATTTTTATTGAACTTTTTCAATTTAACTTCAAAATGCTATCGGTTATAAAGCTACAATTCGATTTCCATTTAGAAATCTTTATAATTCTCGAAGCACTTAATATTTAAAAGATCAAAAACTGTTCTTTTAAAATATGAAAAAGTGGCCTTTTGAAAATCAGCTCCTCAATTCTAGTCATAAGAATACTTTTAAAAAAACTATTCAATAATGCTATTCACACACTACAATAATCTTAATTATAACTACACTGAAATCCAAATTATCACCGCAAACAATAATCCCCGATCAATTAACGACACCCACAAGCCGTAGTTATGGCGTCGTTGTTATTCTTGATAACCACAGTATTTGAATCAGAAAAGAATAGAAATTTCATGGAATCGTACGCAATGGGAACACAATGGGACTTGTCAAACCGATTTTTATTATAATTCTGATACAGCTCCTTGATTACCGTGTGAAAAGTCCCATTCATGAAGTCGCCGACGGGATATTTGCACATTCCGACGCAGTCCCAAGCCTCGTACCCGGGAGGCGCCAGGATTGTTTTATCCCAACCTATCTCATGAAAATCGACATACACGCTCGTCATCTTACAAAGACCAGGTCTGCTCTTGATCGCCCTCTTGGTGATTCCGTGATGCCCTTCCTGGTAAAGTTTCTCGACAGCCTGGTTCAACAAGGACTGATCGTTATTGCCCACGTCCTTGAAATATCCCACCAAAAAGCTGAATCTTTCTGGTTCACCATCGAATCCCTCAATTCCAATTTTCTCCAGCTTGACCTTGCGCTTCTTCCACGTTCCACTGGTGAAACTTCCGAGCGGCTCAGCGACCACTTTCATCCCGAAGTTTCTTTCTGGGTTCTCCATCCACAGGCGAAAACACTCCGTGACGTTTATCGAGAACCACCCGTCGAAATTCGCGCGCACTACTACGGAATTCACTGGAATAAACTTGCGTTTCTTGTTGACGAAGCTTATTCGGTAAACAGTGACAACAAAGGCACGACGATTGCTGTTCTTAGTAACTCTGGAACAGTCACGGAACAGCCGAAGTTCTGCAGAAATCAGTTGGTGGTTTTTGTTGATCTTGGAAACGTCGAACCACATTCTTCTGAGGAGTTCAGGTTTTTCTCCTCGCCTGTTCGCCTGCTGAGCAACGAAACTTACGATTACGTCGCTCTGGTTTATCCTAGCAAAGTCGTAGCTCGTTAAATCGACGGCAGTATCGTTATATACGAACCCTGGAATTTGATTCACGGTATTTTTGTAAATGTCCATAAGGTAAATCGGAGCGGATCGCTTCTCAATTCGATATTTTTTTGAGTCTCGCGGAACTGTTTCAAGCCCAATAAGATTCATCAAGTGTTGCTCCAGCAGAGGATGATTTTTAGGGTTGGTTAACTTGGCAGACTCATTGCAGTTTATAAATACAATGGTCAAAATTTTTAACACTACTGTTAATTTTGCCATTGTATTTTTTTATTGATAATTATAAGTAAAATAAAATATAGAGCACGATTGTCACTGAGAGGTAGCTGGTGACTGAATGTCTGGATGCTGAAGGTAAATGATAGGTTTGAACGAGAAAAAATATTTATCCCTTCTGAGTGGAGGATTTCGACCAGCAGAAGGAGAATTCTGGGACTGGGCGACTGACTGTCTAGAAGAAAAACTAATTTTCTAAAATGATAACTAAGTTTTTTCCCAATTTGCCCGGCGGGATTCGTGGAAAAGCCTAGGTAGCTTTAGTCGAGCTGTTACGTTCATCAGGTAAAACACTCGCCCACTAATATACGCTCTGGTATTAGGATGGTATGCTTTGGCATTCTTTGTTCTTGAGGGATGGCATAGCATAAGGCTTACGTGGCTGACAATCTGTAGCTTAAGATAAGCCATTTATTTATTGTTTTTTTTTCTTTTTTTTTTTTGTAGGGAAGGACGACATCAGGTGCTGTTTAATTGTGCCTTAATTTCAGAGGCGCTATGTTTGTTCAGGGTAATTGATGGGTCAGTTCATGACGTCATTTTTAAAGTTTCAATCGGTTTAAATTTACCGACAAAAAAAATTACAAATATGTGTATCATATATTTATAATTAACTTTTCGAATTGTTTATTACAAAAATAACTTTTTTCCTTTTTTTAAAAAACTCACCAACAAAGACATAAATTTCTCGATAAAAAATCAGTATATTAATAAAACAATTATTAATAGAATGATCAATAACAAAACTTTGATTTTCGATTTCTTATCTTAAAAATCAAATTGGAACAAAGAGTGAAAGTAATGGATTTATGCTTTATCTACAGTATCGGCAATAATGCAGTAAAGCTATTGAGCGAAAACAGAGTGTTAAATATTCCTCAAAATAGATGGGCTTACGTCATGGACAATAAAAGTAGATAAAGGTAAAGCAAAACAATTACATCTGACTTTTAGTGGTTATTTTCATGTAATGATTGATCTTCATAGCCGGAAGTTCATATTCTTAATCATTGTATAGAGCCAAATTTCTAGTATCTTTGTAGGAAATAAGGCTCCATCATTTTTCGGCCGTAAAAAATCGAAAAATAGAGTTATTGACATTTTTTTTTAACTTTTTTCTTCTACATGGCAGATTTACAAACCAGTTATTAAAAAATTTATGGAATTCTATATTTATATTTTTTTGCAGCTTGAAAATTAAGAAAATTCCCCTGGTTTTCTTGTTTTTTATTGAAATTTTAGAGAAACCAATTTTTAAAGCACAGCAATATTTGTTTCTTTGAACTAATTAAGAAAACAAAAAATTTAATGACATTTCAACTAAAAAATTTTTTCATGAATATTTAAGAAATTTATAAATTTTGCTCTTCGATTAATAATTTAGCGGTTATGCAATAATTTATTGCATTAAAAATAGAACAATGAAGAAAAAATAATCAGTTGATATGTCAGTTTTTCGAATATTCACAATTTTGAGTGCAATTGGGTTTGATTTTGTCATCTCTACAAAATTGTGGAAATTCAAAAAATTTTACTATTTTTGATGCAAAATTGGAGGTATAATTTTAAAATATTAAAAAATTATTACATGACCTCTAATATATGCTGATCGAAGAACAAACATTTGTGAATTGTTTAAAAAGTTTTAAATCATGATAGTTTATTTTTAATTTATTGTCCAGTTTTACATTCCCCTTACGGAAAAAAATAGTATTGTACTTTACAGATTGATTTTCCAAAAATAAAACAATTATAATTTTAAAATTGAAAAATGTCATTGAAACAAATTTTTTTTTAAAACTAATTTTGTATTGGGGATTATGAGTGTGAATTTAGCAGACATCTGATAATTTTAAGAAAATTTATAAACAATTTATTTGTTACAGAAGAAATGGTACAAAAAAATGCAAATGGAAATTTTCACAAGTTTTTTCTATGCAAGTTTTTAGATTTTTTTTACAACCATTAAGTAAAAATTAATCTAAAAATTCTCAAAAATTTGCTGTCTGCTGAATTCACCCTCATTGCGGATTCGTAAATCTGCCGCGAAAACGAACAAGACCATTAAAGAAAAAATGCCATTCGGCCTCACCAGAAATGGAAGGTAGATTTCATGTGATATGAGATTTTCTTTGTTTCTGTTATTTAATTCGTTAATTATAGATTTTCAATCTGCTATAACTTTTGAATGAATCAACCGATTATCACGCAGTTGACAATAGTCAATGCAGTTTTTTGAATTCTATGATGAATTTCAAACCGTGAATTGATCAGATAAAAAATTTCGGAATTTGTTTGAAAAAAACGCTTTTTTTGATTTTTTTTGTCAACGATATCTCACAAACGAATCAAGCGATTTTGGCCGGCCCGGAGGCGATCGACGTAGTTTTTTTTATGTTAAGAGCTGATTAGTATTTGCAATCGGTTGGTAAAGCTGTTTAAAAGTCATTCTAAAAAAACCACATTTGAAAAAAAGTTTTCTTTATTTAAAAATTTTTGAATGGCCTATAAAATTAATAAAAATTTTCATAAAGTATAAGTGTTATAAGTCAAATTGAAGTTAATATAATCAGCTTTACCATAAAGTTTCCAGAAATGGGCTCTTTTTTGTCAGTCAAAAGTTATTCACGTTTAAAAGTTACAAAACTTGAAATTTACAAAATTTTGAAAATTTTAAATGGCCGCCGTTTCTAAACTGATTGACCGATTCTGCTCATCTTCGAACTCGACTTCGGTAATTACCCAAATAATATGTGTACCAAGTTTCATCAAGATCGGTTGAAAACTTTTCGAGATATCCTGATGACAAGGCTGGTTATATTACATATATAAATTTCTTAATCAATGGTATTTTTGGAACCTACTCGACTAATTATAATACATGATAGCAAAATCAGGTGAAAATTTCACCTTGAGGACAAATGCAATAGTTAGATTTCTAAAGAAATCTACCTAAAAAAAAAAAAAAAAAAAACAAACTAACTATAGATAAGTTCATTTTTCGATATTTTAAATTCAAAAATAGGTGAAAAGCCCTACATCCAAACAATTACTATATATTTTACTATAGATGATGTAAATATCGTAAAATGCAATAAAATAGTATTAAATATATAAATGTTGTCACCCGTACAGTTGATAATTGCTTTCTCATGACTGGGGTACGCAGATAGAACACAATTGCCTTATCTAGAAGCATTCAATTTGACTTAAAGAAAATGGTATGTATAGAATTCTGAATGTAGTAAAAGTTATTACCTGTATTATCTTGTACTCAAATCACAGTCCTCAAGGACTGTAAATTGGGTCCTTATTGCAATCCATTCATTCTGGCTCAAGCCTTCTTACAGTGCGCATAAATTTTCAAAAACTTTCTGTCAAAGTTCAGTGATTAACGTGACCGCAATTCAAAATTTAAAATCGTGATGGATAAATTATTAGTTTTAATCTCTTTAACTATATTTTTGAAAGTTTTGGCACAAAAGACTAGCAAATCTCCAGAAGTGTTATGGTTAAAAGACAACAACTTCAGCAGAAGCTTAAACAAATCAGCAATCCAGTTTACAATCAAATGGCTCTACAGACAACAGAACAGATTAATTCCTGAATCTTTTAACCACTCGGAAAATATTATCGGAGATTTATACTCACGGTTTCACGACACCAAGCAGCTGGCTCTCGACACGCAGAAATCCGACGACCTAAATCGCATGTGGTTTTCAGTAATTGAAAAAGAAAACAATTTAGTTCACAGTGAAGTTAGGTTTTATCGCGATTGCTCAAGAACCGACAAATTCTACCGTCGTTCCGTAAATGTTATTGTTTACAGAATCCTCGCGAATGAATTTCATGATCAGTTGGTGTATGTTAACTCGACACTTCTTCCGGCTTTTGAGAGTGGATGGTTTTCCGTTGATATCACCGATTGCTACAAACATTGGATGGCTTTTCCAGAAGATAATCAAGGTATACAGGTAGTGACGGAATTTGCGACGAATCGACGCAGCAGAGTTCGGCCAGAGCTCACTGGAATCGTCGATTTTGATGCCGAACCTCAGAAACACGCTTTCTTGGTCAGCTTTTTTGATTAGAAAACCTGATTTGAAAATGAATAAATTATGTAAAAATTAAAATTAGATGTATAGAATATTAATACTTACAATTAAAATTGTAATTAAAATTTTTGTAACAATAAAATAATTCTTAAATTCAAAAAAATTCTTTTAATTTCATTAGCATAAAAAATTATTTAATTTATAAATTTTTAGTACTGAAATTGAAAGATTTTTTTTTTTAATCAAAGAATTTTCAAATTTAAAAATCTTCATAAAACTCAATTTTTGTGAAATCAGTGGAGCTCTACTTTTTTATAATTAATTACCAGAAAATGGTCTAAAAAATTTGGGCTCAATGTTATTTAAAATTTATAAAAATTTTTTTTTGTTAATGTTTTGTTGAATTTGAGTTAACAATATTAATTTTTTAACTTCTTGTTGAGTGAAATCTACCAAAAACTCATAATACTGAAGTTAGCGGTCAGCTTTTAATTTTAAAAATTTTTTTAACAAATTAATTACAATAAAAAAAATGCTTCTAAAAATTTTCACTTGTAATTTTTATTAATTTTCACATGTGAAACTTTTTAATTAAATTTAATTGTTATTAAATTCCAAAAAAATTTTTAATATCTGTCAACTTCAGTGTTATAAAAAGTCAACATTTTTTTTGTGACTCTTGAGATGCTTGTTTAAAAATTTTTTTAAATTATCAGATATTTATTAGTTTTAATTTTATAATACTAAAGTTAGCTAACACTTTTAATTTTTTTTTTCAACAATTAAAATAGAAGAAAAAAAATTTTTTTTTAAATTGCACTTATAGTTTTTCAAGTTTTTTGCAAATTGAATTTTTAAAAAATTTTTTTGTAACATTTTTTTTAATAAAAAAAATTCTAAAAATTTTTAGATCTCGGCTAACTTAATTTTCATTAAATTTTACATAAATTTGCATAACCAGCTTTAATATCAATGTTATATAAATTTATTTATTGAATGTAGATAACCCCGCTAAAAAAAATTACATTGATAACAAAGTAAAAAAAAAATCTTGCACTTTATAAATAAATTGCATTATCTTATTATAACACTGATAATAAATGTTTTTAAAAATTAAACTATGATAAATGATATTACATTCAATGTAGTTAGCAGAATAGTTATCTTTGAAGTTTTGACTGAACATGTCACGGGTAATAATAGTCGGCGCAGGCCCTTCTGGAATTGCCGCGGCCTCGCGGCTTATTCAAAATGGATTCGACGTGACGATTTTTGAGGCTGAAAACCGGATCGGTGGTAGAATTTGTTCCTTTCAAATGGGTAAGTAAAAAAATATTGATTAGTAATGTAAAGTTAAGTTAATTATTATTAATTGTGAATAAAAAATAAAAAACCTACCTGCAGGTGAATATATGGCGGACCTTGGAGCAGAATGGGTCCACGGAGAAAAAGACAACGTGGCCTTTGAACTAGCATGGCCGCTAGGACTTCTAGAACGAACTTACGAGAACAAAGAGTTCAATTCATCGGGAATATTTGTTGGATCTGATGGAGAAATCATTTCCGAACAGGTTGCAGCCCCCCTGTTGAAGCTCTTGGAGAATATCAGCGATACTGTTGGAGATGTCGTTGGGACTCTCAAGACTGGATCCGTAGGAGAATACGCAGAAATCAAGTAAGCCTGCACGGAAAAAAGTAAACTGTAATATTCACTCGGATTCCGGTTAGTTTTTATAGTTTCAAACAGTAAAGCGGACATCGGGGTGGCAAAAATGTAAATATTACAGAACTTAATGTAGAAAGTATAAAAGCCACAATTTAAAATTTAATATCCAAAATAAGTAATTAGTAGTTGTCACTATAGTAAATAACGACTCTTTTATCTTTAAAAATTACAGTTTCAAACAGTAAAAATTGCCATTTCAATATATAGTCCAGATTATGAAGAGAAGGGGAACTCAGATGAAAGAGAAGGGGGTCTCACTCTGGGATAATTTAATATTTCAAACAGTAAAAATTATACTTTTAAAATATACATTTTACCAGTCTAAGCAAGTCAATAATTACAGTTTGATTTTTAGCGTTGCGTTTAAAATTTACCATTTTCCTTTGTAAATATTGACGTTGCTTGTATTAGAAATTTACTAACTTTATTCTATACTTTTTACATATCATAACATCATTTTTTAGGTACGAAATGATAAATATTAAAGTCTGAATTCTTAATTATTATACTTTAACATTTTAGACATTTACATGGCGAATATTACTGTTTGAAATAGTATTTTCTTCCATGTAAAGAGTAAATTGTAAGGTTTAAATTGTAAATATTATAATGTGAATAGTAAAATTATGATTTTACTGTTTGAAGTGGTAATTTTTAGCAGTTGATCATTACTTATTATAAATCGACTGTTATTTATTACAGTTTACTTTTTTCCATGTGTGTTACGTTCCCAAATTTTGGGTAATTAATTTTTAAATAATTTTAAAGTCCAGATTTTGACCTCATTAGGAAGTCGATAGACTCTAGGTGGGTCATGTCACTGATTCCTCCGCGAAGTACTTTTTAAATTTTAATTCATATGTTTAATAATTTAATAATTATTTTTAATTTACCTGCCTTCAGATAGGTGACGGATAGAGTGCCTGAACGCTGGCTAGCGCTCTAGGCGATTTCACCAGGATGAAACAGCTAATACACAGAAAGAAAAATTTCTTGACTGAAGAACAAAATTCTTGACTCAAGAAAATTTTTGAGTGCAGGAAGGAAGACTGAAGTTGTGTTGGCCGAAGTAAAAATTTTTCTTGAAATTCTATTCTTGGTGGAAGTAATTTTTTATTAATTCAAATTATCATAAATACTTGATACAATAAATTTTTATATTTGGTCAAGATTTTTAGATACTTTAGGGAAGTAGCGCCACCTATTTCAACTAAGAAAAAAATTTTCTCACCTTGAAAAAATTTTTCTCTTGAGTTTTTGATACCCATTTTATACTATTTAACGTGCAATTTTACATATTGAATTAAAAAAAATGATTCAATATTATTTGATCTTCCCATTTGATATGTTAGTCAATAAAATATTAATGAAAATTTTCTATTGATATATTTAATTTTTTGGAGCAAGAGAGAAATTTTCTCAAGACAAGAAAATTTACTTCTATCGAGAACTAAATTTTTTGGAGCAAAAAGCTGAATTTTCTCAAAATCAAGAAGATTTTCTTGACTTAAATAAATTTTCTTGGATCAAGATACGTATTTCTTAAAGCAATAAAATTAATTTTGTTGGAATAAGTAAAATTTCTTGTCAAAAAAAATTTTTTTTTCCGCTCAAGAATATAATTAGGACGAAAAATATTTTCTTGGCTCAAGTGAACCTCTTTTTCTGTGTAAGCGCTCTCAACCCTGGGTGAAGGTTTTAATAAGTATCCATTTTAATTGATTAACAATTAAATAGGTTTATTAAAAAGGAATTGGCAGGTTCAGCCTCGGACCAGCAGAGATTGCTCCTCTGCTAAGTCTTCGGACTGACTGCTCCAGAAGAAGTCTGGAGACAGAATGCTCTTTGAATAATAATTACAATGGGTTTTTATACAGAATTTTAGCAACGTTGCATCTCAGGTCACCCTATGAGAACATCAACGCAGTCCAAATCCCACAACGTAGACTGTTTAGTTTACTGGGCTGCGTTGACGTTCCAGAAATCTTTTATCTCAAGGTATTTCCGTTTCGAAATACCCTGATTAATAATTAATTAATTAATTGAAATATTAACTAATTAATTTTAAATTATATTTAAAATTTGCGAGAACGTAACACCTGTAATAAAAGTTTTATTTGTTTGATAATCTTAAAGTATAAAATAATTGAAATTTCTTTTCAGAATCAACGAATATTTTAGAAGTCACCCAGAAATTAGCGCTGATAAACACAAACCTTTAATGGAGTCTCTCAATTCAGCGCAGATGACAATGGACGGCGCTAAAAACTGGCATGAAGTATCTGCTAAAGGCTTCAAAGACTATGCAGACTGTGAAGGAGACCAATTAATCAACTGGAAACACCGAACTTACTCTACGATTCTGGATATTTTAATGGTTTGTAACAATTAATCATGTATTATTGAATTCTTGAAGATAAAGTTTTTTTTTTGGAGATTAACTTTGTAATTATTTCAGAAAAAATATCCGAATCCAAAAGAAGAATTGCCAGTGAGAAGTAAAACAAAATTGAACTCTAAAATTTTGCGTATTGATTACTCTAAAAGCCCCATCAAGGTAACAACAATTAATGGCGAAAATTTTTTCGCGGATCAAGTTATAGTGACGCCATCCATAGCAGTTTTACAGAAAAATCACGAGACATTATTCACTCCAGCGTTAACTGGCAAGAAGCTAAATGCGATAATGGTAATTATTAATTAAGGAGTTAGAGACACGAAAAAATCAGAATTTTCAGTAATTTTTTTTTGCTATTAAATCATCTTATTTTACAAAAGTAATAATATGGCATTATTACACAATGTTTTGACTTGGAGTCACGAAAATTTGAGAAAAAAAAATTTATAATTCCCAAAGATATAGCTGTTTGTGTTGACCCAATTCCAAAAAAGAGTCCTTGCGGTGACTATCATAAGTCCTTGGAGATTCATCTAAAATCAATCGGATAAAAAACGTAGTTTTATAAATAGATAATCTTGGGCCTGATCGAAGGATTTTTTTTTTTCAATAATTTCGATTTTTTTGACCAATTTAACTGTTGATTTTTACCGAAAATCTAGAAAAAAAATTTCCTGAGGCCACCATTTTGTTAATTTTTGAAAAAAAAGCTTCGATCAGGCCCAAGATTATCTATTTATAAAACTAAGTTTTTTATCCGATTGATTTTAGATGAATCTCCAAAGACTTATGATACACAGAAAAAAATAACGACTTGAATTAAGTAAATAATTTTGAAGAATTTCATCTTCTTGGTTTGAGTTGAAAAATTCTTAAACTAAGAAATTTACTTGGTTTAAGTAAATTTTACTTAATTCAAGAATTTTTCGTCTTGATTCAAGACAATGAGCTTCTTCAAAATTATTTTCTTGGTTCAAAAATTTTATTCTTGATTCAAGTTAATTTTTTTTCAGTGTAGTCACTGCAAAGACCTTTTTTTGAAACTGGGTCAACACGAACAGATAGATAGATAGATAGATATTTATTATTATGCCAAGGCTATAATGGCCGAATGGCAAATACAAAATTACATATTTTATAATATACAGTACAAATAACGATAAACATTATTTACTTAACTACTTATTTTAATATTGATTGATTAATTTTCAATTTATTATGTGTAAATTTAGATTTTGATTTAACTGAGAAGATAACTAAAAATAATGTCTTAGCTCACTTACGAAATTCAAATAACAATTTGTTGTTATGTCCTACTTTGTTGTTAACAATTAATATTTATTGGTTTATTTCATACAATTTTCAAACAATATCAAACAAACAGCTATAACTTTGAGAATTATACATTTTTTTTTCCAAATTTTCGTGACTCCAAGTCAAAACATTGTGTAATAATGCCATATTATTACTTTTGTAAAATAACGTGATTAAATAGCAAAAAAAAATTACTGAAAATTTTCATTTTTTTATATCTCTGACTACCCTCAACCTCGCAATAAAATGAATAATGTACTTAAGCTTAAATAATTATAAAATTATCTCAGAATCTTGCTTTGGGCCGCATAGCGAAGATACTTGTCTATTATGAAAACCCATGGTGGATAGGAGAGCCATTTTGGTTTAGACATTTGTACTGGACATCAGAAGACAAAAAAGAAATTGAAAATGACGTAAGAATTATTTTTTAGTTTCCACTTCTGTCTTTTAAATGATTTACCACACAGAAAGAAAGATTCACTTGAGCCAAGAAAATATTTTTCTTCATAATTATTTACTTAGGCGAAAAAAAAATTTTTTTTTGACACAAGAAATTTCACTTATTCCAAGAAATCGATTCTCTTGCTTCAAGAAATACGTTTATTGATCCAAGACAATTTATTTAAGTCAAGAAAATTTTTCTTGTTTTGAGAAAATTTTTCTCTTGCTTGTATAAATATAACCAGTAAAACCACAACGTTGCCAAATAACAGACGAGTTACTATCAGCCAATTCGTATGAGTCAAACACACTTTTGTATTTAATTATTTTTATTATAATTTCTTCCATTTCAACGATCGATGCCTTGCATGCTAATAATCTTCAAATTTTTATTTTTAATCTCTTTTTAAATTTAATTCGTCAAAGGTTATATCCTATAATCTATTTTACTCAACTAGAGCGGCCGGAGATCCTTATTAAAATCTTCCGAAATTTTTCACCTCCCGGCCTATCATCGGTTAGTTATTGTAAATTTCTACAAAAAATTCATCAAAGTATCCACAATATTTGATAAAATTCTCCCTTCAAAAACTAATTGGCTCAACTAAAGCAAGAGAAGCTCCTTGTTAAAATTTCCAGAAATGTCACACCTTCTCACAGGTGATCTTTGTCTAGTTATTGGAAATATTTACCAGAAGTTCATCAAAGTCTTCCTAAAAATTAATAAAATTTTCCCTTTAAAAATGAATTGGTTCAACTCGAGTGAAAGAAATTTCTCATAGGGACCCACATGTGCCCTTTCTTTCCAAGTTCGAACGAATAATTAATGACCTATTGGTATTTCAATGATTCGCAAGAGCTTTCTACTCATTATATCCCAATGTATAATCAAAGTGACGAGTCTCATGACTACAAACGGATTCTAAAAGTTGCAACTCAACAATTTGCCGTAATAAAAGCACAAAAATCATCTACTAATGTCAAGCAAAAATACCTGACTGATGTTGATGGAAAATATGTTGATGAACCGTAAAAGCGAGATGATGAAATTCCTTAAATCCTTATACCATAAAATTCAACTAGTTAGTTTGGAGCAGTAGCGAATATGACTGGAGCAAAGAAAATATTAGTAAAGCACGTATTTTTTTCTATCAGGGTTTATAAAAATTGATTTCTGGGTGGAATTTATATTGGAATGGCTTGGAGAGATTTATCGTGATTCAATATAAGTCTCAGAGGTCTTTTACGCGCGCGGAAGCAAGAGTAAAACGCGCACGTGACCTTTGGTGAGGATGATAAAAAGAAATAGATGGAGCGGGAGTCAATATATATAGTCGATGTATATAGTACATAGTACTGAGATAGGGTGGGAGCGCAGACGGGATGAAATGAGGCCGGAGAACCACCGTCGGTGCTAGATAGGAGCTAGGGATAGAGTTAGCACAAGGGAAGGACGGGGAAAAGGGAGGAGAGTAAGGGTGAAGGACGGGACGCTGAATGTTCCTGAGGAGGGATAATCTTAGGAGCATTCTGAAAACCAATCCAACGATCCAACTTTAACCATAGTCACACCTGGCTCCTGAGCTTTTTTCCGGATGAAAAACCTCTCGTTATCCTTGAGCATCCCACCAGTCGGCCCTTTGCCACGTCATTAATCACTAATATTTCATAGTTCTGGTATTAGAAATTGGAAAATTACATTATTGAGCTCGATTTAGAACGAGTTGTGTCTCACTGAAGTATTTTTTGTTCAATTTTTAAAAAGAATGGTTTTAATGGCTTATAGTGTAGATTTTTGAATTTTAATTGAGAAACAAACACGATAACTTTTGGAAAAATAAATTTTCCAACCCAATTTATTTTTTAATCTCTTCATCTGCCTTACAGGTAGTTTAAAATTACAAATTGAAAATTGTTGCTTAGTATTTTTTCAGCTCGCAATTGAAGAAATTTTCTGTGCTTTGAGCAACTACACTTCTCACAAAAATTAAGGGAGCAAGAAAAAAATCCAAATTTTTGGGGGATTTTCAACAGGCTTTAACTTATACAAAAATGGTCGTACTGCAAAAAAAAAAAAACAAAAAAAGCAAATTGTAGCTTTAAATGTCTAGTTTTTAGATCTAAGTTTGAAATTTTTTTTTTCAAAACTATTTTCGAGTAATCTTAAGAAAACCACAAAAAAAAAATTTTTGAAATTTTTTTGGTTTTTTTTTAATCTACGGACGAAAAAAAAATTTTTTTAACTTAACATTCATATGGACTGGATAGCTTAGTTATTCAGCTTTAATTTGGTTTTTTCAAAAATCTCAGTACGAGCATTTCTCACTCAGATATCGGTGTTTGAATGGAAAAAGATAATTTTGTCTTTGATTACCAATATCTCAGCAAGCAATGATCACACAGAAATTTTGAGATTGGTTTTAAAAACTTGAATAAATTCTCTACAAGGATTGGCTATTGATTTTTGAAAAAAAAATTTTTTTTCAATCATTAAATGAATTTGAAAAAGCAACCAAAAATGGGCTTTTCGTGGTTTTTTGGAAAATCTAGCGCCCAATCAAAAATATTACGGAAATCACTAATGTTAAGTGTGCGTTTTACTGTTCAATATACCCACAAAAACCCTACGAAGTTTCAATTTAATCCAGCCAACCGTTTTTTTTTCCGCTTGATTAAATTTTTGAAAAAATCTCTGAAAAAATCATGATTTTTATCAAAAAATTAGAACATTGATTTGAAATTATTAAATATAAAATTTTTATCACTTAGGCCTTATGACCCGCGAATACCTTAATTATTCCTTTATAATACGTATTTGTAGGGTTACTTGCTTATTAAAATTCTTATTCTGAAAGAAAAAATATTTTTTCATTGTTTTTGTTGAATTTAGACACATTTGAATTATGAATACACTGATAGAAAATTTATGTTGACTCAAGAGATATTTTCTTGATCTAAGAATTTATTTTGGAAGACAAATGATTATTTTGCTTTAAGAATTTCTTGTCTTGATTTAGATTTTCTTGGCTTAAGAGCTGTATTATCTTCAATTGATACATTTAGTTTTTCAACCAAAATAACATTATCGTTTAAAAAACTTAAAATAATTCATCAAAGTATATTTCAAAAACTAAATAGTCTTTAATTGTTATACCGAAAAAAAATTATTTCTTGGAAATAAGTAAATTAATGACTCAAAAAAAAGCCATTCTTAACACAAGTCGGTAACATCTTGAATCAATATTATCGCCTATCTTGAACCAAGAGACAAAAATTCTTGAAAGAAATATATCTATATCTAGTTTCAAGAGTTCAAATTTTGAAGAAAAAAGTTTCTTGAATCAAGATTGTTTTTCTATCGGTGTACACAGAAAAAAAGGTTCACTTGAGTCAAGAAAATATTTTTCTTCCTAATTATTTTCTTAAGCGAAAAAAAATTTTTTTTTTGACAAGAAATTTCACTTGTTTCCACAAAATTAATTCTCTTGCTTTAAAAAATATGATTCTTGTTCCACGAAAATTTATTCAAGTCAAGAAAATTTTTTTGATTCGAGAAAATTCAGCCTCTTGCTCCAAAAAATTAAATATCTCGATGATAAATTTTCATTAATATTTTTATTGACTAAAATGTGAAATTGGAAGATCAAATAATATTGAATCATTTTTTTTTATTCAATATGTAAAATTGCACGTTAAAATAATATAAAATGGGTATCAAAAATTTAAGAGAAAAATTTTCTCAAGGTGAGAAAATTTTTTTCTTAGCTGAAGTAAGTGGCGCTACTTTCCTAAAGTATCTAAAAATCTTGACCAAATATAAAAATTTATTGTATCAAGTATTTATGATAATTTGAATTAAGAAAAAATTACTTCGACCAAGAATAGAATTTCAAAAAAAATTTTTACTTCGGCCTTCCTTCAGGCACCCGAAAATTTTCTTGAGCCAAGAATTTTGTTCTCCAATCAAGAAATTTTTTTTTCTGTGTAATTTCAGGAGAAAGTTAATGCAAATATTCAAAGTATGGTGACGAAATATTTAAAACGGCTGTTAATATTGACAAAGAGAGAAACTAGGTGTTTATAGGAATCACTCACCTGAATGCGGTAGGGAAATTCGCGGAAGTACAAATCCTCACGGTCGTAGAAGACGATGGAGTACGAGTCTTCTTTGGAGAGTTTGCGTCTCTCTAAACCTTCTTGGAGAGTAGTCAGTCCGTAGAGGGCTCCGATAAGATAGGCTGCAAACAAGAGTATCACTAGTGCCTTTACTGACGGACAATTCAAGAAAGCTGCTAAATAATCTCGGAACCAGGTCATGCATCCGTGCTCAGGATTATCTACTGGATTATTCGGGTCCGCTGGATCCACTCCTCCGGTACAAAACACTCGGTAAAACCAGGATCTATGAGCTAAAAATATATTTAAGATTTAATTACATTTCTTCTTTAAAATAATTTTTAAAAATCTTATCTCGTTATTTATTTTTTTTTTTTATCTCTTCGTTAAATTACCCAGAAGTTAATAATAATTTCACTTGGAAGTAAGTTTTAAAATTTCATAACTAATTATTTATTCCAAGTCACAACGCAGAAAGAAAGTAGTTGAAATTGAGAGCAAGCATACAAAAAAATTTCAAAGCTACCCGACCCATGTTATTAAAAATAAAAAGTATTGTATTATATCATGGGACATTACGGAACTATTATAAAACCTCGTTACATATTTGTTCCAGTGGTTAAGTATAAGAACAAATATACCGAAGAAATAAAACTCGAGTTACTAAATTGGCCATTTAGTTACAGTTATAGTTACAGTTACGTTCGGCAATCAACAATCAAAAATGAAACATTATAATTTCTTAACAAATTAAAACCAGCCCATAATGTTGTCATTTGTCATAAGTCATATATTGGTCTTGTATAACTTTCAAAGACGTAAGTTGGAAGACCAATAAGGTCATCGCAATAACCTGGAGAAAGTAATCCGACGAGGTATTTTATTTATATATTTATTCTTCTTACGCAATTACGAATGTGATCTAACGAATTAGTGACACCAGTCGATAGGAAATTGTTGCAACTGTTTTACTTATTTATTTATTTGCTGCTTACTCTTTGGTATTTATTATTTTTAGTTAATTGCTAGTGTCTCTATCAAGAGACTTGTATTAATGCCTTGATTTGAATTGAATTAATAACGAAATTTATTTATTCTTGATTTTAATTTCCGCAAATCTGTCTTGGTTGATAGACACTAGAAAGTATCATTTATTCTAGATGACACTTATTTTAATAATATGTGAGTATCTATTGTGTAATTTATTTTAGACAAATATTATTATTATTTATACACTTTTACTGATCAGAATTTATGATAAAATTTTGTTTTAATTAAACAATTTAGTCTCAATTCAAACGCCTAATGATTTGATTCTATATTAACTTCGACTCCTGGCTTGATCTTGATTCCTTAAAATTTTTAGGTAGATTTCTTTAGAAATCTAACTATTGCATTTGTCCTCAAGGTGAAATTTTCACCTGATTTTGCTATCATGTGTTATAATTAGTCGAGTAGGTTCCAAAAATACCATTGGTTAAAAAATTTATATATATATGTAATGTAACCAGCCTTGTCATCAGGATATCTCGAAAAGTTTTCAACCGATCTTGATGAAACTTGGTACACATATTATTTGGGTAATCACCGAAGTCGAGTTCGAAGATGAGCAAAATCGGTCATATAACACTTATACTTTATGAAAATTTTTATTAATTTTATAGGCCATTCAAAAATTGTTAAATAATGAAAACTTTTTTTCAAATGTGGTTTTTTTAGAATGACTTTTAAACAGCTTTACCAACCGATTGCAAATACTAATCAGCTCTTAACATAAAAAAAACTACGTCGATCGCCTCCGGGCCGGCCAAAATCGCTTAATTCGTTTGTGAGATATCGTTGACAAAAAAAATCAAAAAAAGCGTTTTTTTCAAACAAATTCCGAAATTTTTTATCTGATCAATTCACGGTTCGAAATTCATCATAGAATTCAAAAAACTGCATTGACTGTTGTCAACTGCGTGATAATCGGTTGATTTATTCAAAAGTTATAGCAGATTGAAAATCTATAATTAACGAATTAAATAACAGAAACAAAGAAAATCTCATATCACATGAAATCTACCTTCCATTTCTGATGAGGCCGAATGGCATTTTTTTTCAATATGATTTTGTCTTCCAATAAGTAGCAATTTTCTTTAAATTTAAAATGTTATCATAACTTTCTTTCTAAGTATTGAAGTATCATATAATATCATAATTCTAAAAAATATTATAACTTTCTTTCTCAGTATTGACATTTAATATAGAATAACAAGATTAATTGTTTGAATATGAATTAAATTTTCAAACAAAAAAAAATTTCATCATAATAATCATTATTATTATTTATTGGCTGGCTTACTTGACTTAGAAAGAGGCATCACTTGACAGCAAACAACACTGTGTCTGTTTTTTTGCTCGCAATATCCACTTATGGCAACACATCCACTAAAGAAAGTCAAGTGGAACAAAAATGTAAAAACTACAGCGAATCCTGTAATTATAAATTTATTATTAAAAATTTAACAAATAAAACTTCTAAAATGAAAATTATAAATTTACCAGAATAAATGCAGAAAATTCTGACAGAAGGAAACGGCGAAACAATTCCAATGAAGAAAGAAATCATGTCAGTAACTGAAGTAATAGTTATCGAAACAGCAGCTTCGCTTAAAGTTGCAGCCATTCTCTGGGGAACTGGGTCCATAATATTGGTCCTTCTCCAAGCAGCTAGCATTACAAAAGTGTCATCTATTCCGATTCCTGTTAATAAAAATAATGTAAGTATTAAAATTTAAGTTTTTGTGACAAATCACGCTCTTTAAATATAAGTAATGTAATGATGAATATTAAGACTTCCTTATTAGAAAAGCGGAAATCCCTATTTTTGTATTTTATTTTATTTCTCATAATAAATGTATCTATTATATATGTTAGCAGCGGAACGTTGCGGGTCATTGACATTGATTGCCAACAAACAAGTTACGGTAAGTCAAGTGTGATGAAAATTGCAGCATTTCATACGTTAATATCATACCCCACTTATTCATTTAGAAATAAAAAATTAATCAATCAATCTATCTGTTCAATTACCCGGTAGAAAAACGTTACAATTATCCAATTGCAAATAAAATTAAAAAAAAAAAAATATGTACACACAGAATTAATTAGATTCATCCTTGAAAAAAATTAATTATTTAATTTTAGTCATACATAACACACAATATTATTATTCTAAACCCATCAACAAAAACGTCACGTAAAATTATCATAAAATATTCTAGTTGATTAATATTATCGCGCAATTAAAATAACTTTATTTAAATTATTTTACCGATCATCAGGAACGGAGCTGCGAGGTTTATTCCAATAAAATCAATCCCGAGGTACATGCAGAATCCAAAAGCTGAGACAGTGGCCATGCCCGCGGAGATGTTCCCCAGAAGGCCGAGCCAGGGCTTGCTTCTTACCCAGTCGGTCATCATGCAGGTGACCACCGAGAAAATTCCCATCAGTGCGAAGCTGCTAGAGAAATACGGCACCACGGTTTTGGTGTTCGCTTCAAGTTCGAGTTCGAGGGTTCGCGAGGCGAAACGCGCTGTACTTATCTTTTTAAAGAGTCCAGAATCTTCAGCTTCGCCCACAGTGTTTAGGAATGCTTCTTCCCATGCTGCGCCTCTGAAATCATTGGTAATTGATAATTAATACGTTTGAATGCTTAGAATTTATTTAATTTCTTAATATATTATTTAAGTTACATAGCGTCCTGCCGTTGGCTATCAACAGCGAGAAAATATCCTATTTGTAGTGCTGGTACACTTTCGATAGTCAGACTTTCCGTAATTACACTGCCTCCAAAGTATACTGGGAAGATATGGGCGTCGAATGTCACCGGATTTATCATTACTGGAAATGTTAAATTTATTTGATGCGATTCGACTTGGCTGTGATAAAAAAAAAATTATTAGTTATTTAATAAATTAAATTTTTTTTGACACCTTGAATGTTAAATTCAATTTCATTTTTAAGCTAACTTAATAATTACTTTTAAATTTTATCTACTCACTGAAAAAACTGTTTGATTAAAGAAAAATATTCTTGACTAAAGAAAAAAATTATTTCAAGAGAACCGTCTAGATTCAAGAATTTGCTTGAAACTTGTGTTTTCAGGGAAGAAAAGCTCTACACCTAAACATTGTAAAAAACTAATGATAATTTCATTTTTTTTTCAAGAATTTTATATTCGTAATTCAGCAAAGTTTCTTTATTTAAAATAGCAAGAAAAAATTTTTTTTTATTTGAACCTATTCTAAACCGTATTTGAAACTTATTTTTAATAATATAGAATTGTAAGATACCTATTAGAGATCCAAAGAAAAAAAAATTTACTTGAATCAAGTAAAAATTTTTGAAGAATTTTAACTTCTTGATTTGAGTAGAAAAATTCTTAAACTAAGAAATTTTTCTTGATTCAAGTAAATTTTACTTGATTCAAGAATTTTTCGTCTTGATCCAAGACAATGAAACTCTTCAAAATTATTTTCTTGGCTTAAGAATTTTTTTCTTGATTCAAATTAATTTTTTTTTTCTGTGTACGAGAAAATTACAGAAGATCTTTTTCGTATAGAATTAAATTTCCTACAAAAAAATTCTCTCATCATTTTTGTATCTTCAATATTTCACCCATAATTTCGATTTCAATTCCTCACCATGAATTCTGATGTAAATATTATGTAAAAAAAATATTTCTTATAGATATTTATTTAAAATATATTTAGATAAATTTTTTATATCTTTTATATTTTAATAAGAATTTTAATTTCTTTAACTTTTTCAATTTTAATTTCTTAACTTTTTCTATTTATCCTCTTTGTTTCATTTTTCTGATTTGCGCGCGAAATTCTTGACTTAATTTGAACTTGATATCTCTAAACAAAAGTGAAATTTTGAAGATAATATTTTTCTTACTCAAATATTTGGTTTTTCCGGGTTCAAATAATTTATAGAAATTTTTTTAGTGCTTCAGGGAGAAAACATTCAAATGTAAAAACACTTAAATAATTTCGTAACTTAAAACTTAATTATTCTTCCTGTTAAAAAAAAAAATCTACGGCATAAAAAAATAAAAACAATTCTAGGTGTCAATAAAAAAAAAAAAAAAAAAAAAAAAACTCCAAAAGCTGAGACAGTGGCCATGCCCGCGGAGATGTTCCCCAGAAGGCCGAGCCAGGGCTTGCTTCTTACCCAGTCGGTCATCATGCAGGTGACCACCGAGAAAATTCCCATCAGTGCGAAGCTGCTAGAGAAATACGGCACCACGGTTTTGGTGTTCGCTTCAAGTTCGAGTTCGAGGGTTCGCGAGGCGAAACGCGCTGTACTTATCTTTTTAAAGAGTCCAGAATCTTCAGCTTCGCCCACAGTGTTTAGGAATGCTTCTTCCCATGCTGCGCCTCTGAAATCATTGGTAATTGATAATTAATACGTTTGAATGCTTAGAATTTATTTAATTTCTTAATATATTATTTAAGTTACATAGCGTCCTGCCGTTGGCTATCAACAGCGAGAAAATATCCTATTTGTAGTGCTGGTACACTTTCGATAGTCAGACTTTCCGTAATTACACTGCCTCCAAAGTATACTGGGAAGATATGGGCGTCGAATGTCACCGGATTTATCATTACTGGAAATGTTAAATTTATTTGATGCGATTCGACTTGGCTGTGATAAAAAAAAAATTATTAGTTATTTAATAAATTAAATTTTTTTTGACACCTTGAATGTTAAATTCAATTTCATTTTGAAGCTAACTTAATAATTTAATAATTACTTTTAAATTTTATCTACTCACTGAAAAAACTGTTTGATTAAAGAAAAATATTCTTGACTAAAGAAAAAAATTATTTCAAGAGAACCGTCTAGATTCAAGAATTTGCTTGAAACTTGTGTTTTCAGGGAAGAAAAGCTCTACACCTAAACATTGTAAAAAACTAATGATAATTTCATTTTTTTTTCAAGAATTTTATATTCGTAATTCAGCAAAGTTTCTTTATTTAAAATAGCAAGAAAAAATTTTTTTTTATTTGAACCTATTCTAAACCGTATTTGAAACTTATTTTTAATAATATAGAATTGTAAGATACCTATTAGAGATCCAAAGAAAAAAAAATTTACTTGAATCAAGTAAAAATTTTTGAAGAATTTTAACTTCTTGATTTGAGTAGAAAAATTCTTAAACTAAGAAATTTTTCTTGATTCAAGTAAATTTTACTTGATTCAAGAATTTTTCGTCTTGATCCAAGACAATGAAACTCTTCAAAATTATTTTCTTGGCTTAAGAATTTTTTTCTTGATTCAAATTAATTTTTTTTTTCTGTGTACGAGAAAATTACAGAAGATCTTTTTCGTATAGAATTAAATTTCCTACAAAAAAATTCTCTCATCATTTTTGTATCTTCAATATTTCACCCATAATTTCGATTTCAATTCCTCACCATGAATTCTGATGTAAATATTATGTAAAAAAAATATTTCTTATAGATATTTATTTAAAATATATTTAGATAAATTTTTTATATCTTTTATATTTTAATAAGAATTTTAATTTCTTTAACTTTTTCAATTTTAATTTCTTAACTTTTTCTATTTATCCTCTTTGTTTCATTTTTCTGATTTGCGCGCGAAATTCTTGACTTAATTTGAACTTGATATCTCTAAACAAAAGTGAAATTTTGAAGATAATATTTTTCTTACTCAAATATTTGGTTTTTCCGGGTTCAAATAATTTATAGAAATTTTTTTAGTGCTTCAGGGAGAAAACATTCAAATGTAAAAACACTTAAATAATTTCGTAACTTAAAACTTAATTATTCTTCCTGTTAAAAAAAAAAATCTACGGCATAAAAAAATAAAAACAATTCTAGGTGTCAATAAAAAAAAAAAAAAAAAAAAAAAATACTTACTCGATAATTTTAATTAAATTAAGAATATCATTATTAAAACAATCATCCTGCCATCTGGCACAAAGGTGCTCGTAAGTATAACTCTCGCCTTCGTAATAAGCAGTAACATTTTTAATCATACCATCGAGAAGTATTAATTCTTCCCAAACATCTTTCTTCAGTAGGTTGTTTCCGTCTTTGGGAATAACTATCACATGGCCAAACCTGCCTAAAAACAAACCAATTATCATCATCGTCATCCCATCAATACATTATAATTATATTATAATGCAGATGATTGAGTGCCTAATGACTAACTGTAAGTCCTTGAAGATTAAGTCAATAAAAACAAAAGTGAATTAAATTAATATATATACCTGGCCGAGTGATTCTACTGACACTAAACCGATGGCTGTAGTTAACTTTAAAATGTTCTTCGACGATACTTCTCTCATGCTTGCCAGGGCCGTTGATCGGTGAAAATAAGTATTCGGGATCGATTTCATAATGGATTCGCTGATACCCAGTTAGACAAATGCATCCGAGGAGAATCGGTATGACTACAAAATAACCGGGTCTTTCGCCAACGCAAAGTCCGATTTTGTAGAACGCTTGATTGAGAAAGTCGTCGACGATCGTTAGTCTGCAACGCATCTGTAAATTTAAATATTTTAGTATTTGTCATATTATTCATATTAGTATTTTGAAACCCGGAACATCTTTTATATATCTGAAATTTAAATAAAGGAAAAACGGAACCAGTTGGAGAAAGTTATATAACTGATTCTACAAACTCAGTTTATATTCAACGGAGCAGGTGAAAGAAATATTCGTTTTAATGAAAAAGAAAGGTCAGGTTTCAAATATATTGTATCTTGGGCATGAAGTAATATTAATAAAAGAGATATTTTATCTGTTTTCATTCACTACTAAATCTTATTTTATTTTTTTTTTTTTATAGATTTTGCAGCCAAGATATAATCTAGTGTACAATGGGACCTTTCAACTACACGGCGAAAAAAAACAGGGATTTTTTCTATTTTTGGATAGGAAAAATTTTTATGTTGACATAGAAATTTTTCCAATCTTCATCGTTTTTTAGATTTTCCGAAAAAACTCCGAATTTCTCGATGATAAACATTTTTAATTTCTTTTTTCTTTTTTTCATATGAAACTTTC